>WYDI02015142.1:0-35136 GCA_009867235.2 Psittacus erithacus
AGGGCGCGCGGTGGCAGCACCTCCCCGCGCGCGGCTTAAAAAGAAGAAGAAAAGAGGGAGCGAAACATGAGAGCCCTCGCGAGCCGCCGCCGGCAGCAGCAGCAGCCGCAGCCGCAGCGGAGGGGGCATCGCCCGGCACGGCCGCCGCCGTCCCATCTCGGGGACACCCTTCCTATGGGACGACAAGTGAAGGGCTGCCGCCGCCCGCTGCCCGGCCCGCCCCGAGCCTCGGCGCCTCGGCGCGGCAGCGGCAGCTGCTAAACCTGTGCCGCTTGCACAAGTTCGCCGGTCCCGAGCATCCTCCCGCCGCGGGCGCGGGGGCTCGTTCCCCAGCTCCTCGCCTCTCAGCGCCCGCCTTTTTGGAAGCGGGGGTGACCGAAGTGCTTTTTAATTGCCGCCGCTCTTATTCTCCTCCAGACTTTTCCCCTTCTGGGGGAGGGAGGTGGTTTCCTGAGCTGAAGTGCAAAGAGAAGTCCGTGGGATTCCCCTCCTTCTGCCCCCACCCCCCCTTTTTTTGGTGCATTCACACGCTCCCTCAGGCGTGATGCTCAAGATGCTGCCGTTTAAGCTGCTGCTGGTGGCCGTGGTTCTGTGCTTCTTCGAGGGGGATGCCAAGTTTGGGGAGAGCGGCGCCCGCAGGAGAAGGTGCCTCAACGGGACCCCTCCGCGGCGGCTAAAGAAGCGCGACCGGCGGGTGCTGTCCCCGGAGGCCCCGGCCGGCGGGGAGGCGATGTGCCGCGGCCTCTACCCGCGCCTGTCCTGCTGCTCCCGCTCCGACGCACAGGGGCTTCTGCACGCCGAGGCGAAGGTAGGCACCCCCGGGGCTGCCTGGGGCTTTCCGGGAGCTTTGGGGCCTTACTGAGTGTTTTGGGGGGTTGGGTTGCTTTTATTTTTTCCCGCGTGGAGCCCGTGCACCAGCCGCTAACCTGCTGCGCTCCCGGGCGGGGGGATGCAGCGACGGGGGGCGATCTCCTGCTTCTGCCTGGGAGGTGAGGGCGAAGCAGAAACATGACACTGGTGCTGATGCATGTCCTCGGGAGTCGCGGGGAGCCCGGCTGCGGCGGAGCTGCTGCCCTGGAGGGGACAGGCGCTCCGCGGGGGGAGCCCTTTGCCAGCTGCCGACGGTTCTGCCTGGAAGTTCTTGTCCGCTGCCAGTTTCTGGCACCGGCGCCGGACTGGTCTCGGTGTGGTCCCGGTAGCCGGGCTGGGCGCAGGTACCGGTGCGGGGGAACGGTGGACGAGCTGAAGGGGCTTCAGCTGCCGTCCGGGGACCAGCAGCAGCGGGTCTGCGTACTCACTGGCGGTGCTTTCTGTTTGTTTTTTCTGGGGTGAAAAACCTTGTCAAGTTTGTTCCGCATGTTTGGTCAGGGAGGGTTTTGGGCAGCAGTAGACGGTGCCGGTGTACTAAACTTTTGTGGTGAGCAGCCTTCTCCGGGCCCATGCACTTCTCAGGGGTACCCATACCGTGAGCTGAAGAAGTCCCCCAAAGTTTCGCCTCTCGGACCTTGATCTAACAGCTCTCCCGGTTACCGGGTTCTCTCTCTCTGTCCCAGGGTGCTGTGACATACGTCTCCCTTTTCACACCACCTGGCAGCCTCCCTGCCCAGTTTCAAGCTGCGGTCATGTGAAGGGAAGCACCTCCTCTTTGCTCACCGATTTCTTAAAAATTGTCGGTTCTCTGCATCCTTTAGCAAGTTAAATCCTGCTTATCAGCCTGTTGCTTGGATTTTCAAAGGCGTTGGTACCTAACCCCACAGGACCGTGTTTGATAAGCTCTGCTGTGATGGCCACTTGCATCCAGGGGGTACGCTCAGGGAGGGAGGTCGCTGAATAATGTCATTAAGAATCACTGCACGTGAAATAAACAGTCAGGTGTCTTTTTATTTTTTCTTTTCTCTCTTTCTTTTTTTTTTTTTTTTTCCTTTTCCCCCCATCCTGGTTTAGGTTTAATTAAGAATTCCTCAGTTACAACTCTGTAGTTGTCAAGGTCTGAGAGACTCTTGGATAACTTGTGTTTCAGTCTTGCTGGCCCAAGCATAATAAAAAAAAATACCCAGCCTGAATCGAATTTTTATGCTCAGTTCACGGTAGATTTCACTCCATTCTCATGTAAACAGCTTCTACGAATCAACATATGTGTCTGGGTGGTATCTCTCACTTTGTTTTGTAACAAAAAGCCATATTGCATCATTTAATTTGCTCAAGTCATGCAAATAGGAAAAAATCAATAGGACAAAAAGGGGTCGACTTATCCTCCTCCCCACTAAACTGCTGCCCACACACAGAGTCCTGTTGCTTATGGCAAAAGAATAACAACAACACCATTGTGTTTGTTAGTTGGTTCACTAATGGGTGAAACTGGAGAACATCATTCTCCTTCAGTCCCCAGCTCTGTCCAAATGTTCATGCCTTTTGAGGGAGCATTTGTCCTACCCCCTCTATTCCCAGATGAGTGAGAACTGTCTTACTGCAGGTTTTCAGCTGCAGATCTCTCTTTATTCATACCATATGCAGCAGCAGTTTGAGATTCAAAGCAGATATATTTCTTCATGTTGTCTAGAGACAGTGTCATTAAGCTCCTGTGTGATAATTGAATTAAACTATAAACTAACCACACACAGATAACCTGAAGGATATAGTTGGGGAAAAAAAAAAAAAAAAAAAAAAGGAAAGGGAAAAAAAAGGAAAAAGAATAAGGACTGGAAAATATGTCCTTAATTCACCCTGTTTGTATGTCTTGGTGGCATATATGCTGCCAAGATTATTCAGTGCTTGGAGAGCCTTATAGTAATTGGCTGAATGCAGTAAATTGGAAGTTGAATTTTGGTTAGTTTTCCATACCCATCCAGTTGAAGGGCTTAGTCTCTTCTTCCTGTTCCTTGAAAATATCTTTTAATTGCCTTTGTTGTTTTGGTGTTTGGTTTGGGTTGGATTCTTTTACTAAGGGTAGTAAAAACCTCATATTGATGTGAGGAACTGACCATATATGTTGCAGCAGCTATTTCTGAGCTGTTGAACCTGTTTTTTTAAAGAGAGATTACACTTTTAAACAGACATTATTTTACAGGGATTTAAAATCAGACTGTTTTCACCATAGATGAACATTTATGAAACTCACAAATCATCTTTATCATATTGATATATGTTTAGAAAAAAATGTCAAAATACATGTGAATTTATACTTGGCATAATGAGGTGGTCATTCCACCATAAAAGCCATGGCAAATGATTATGGAATACACTTGAATGGAACTTTGCTAAAACCACATTGTTTAAACTGTATTCTACTACAGTTCCAAGAGCAGGTTTTTTAAACTCCATCACATATCTACAGGATGGAGAGGCTGTGGCATAAATCTGAATGCCAGCTTCTTTAAAAACAACAACAAAAAAAGAATCGAGCATGCTCAGTAGAGATTTTCATAAGAGCTTCTTAGTTAAGACACCAGTCTTTGAGAATTTCTCACCAACTTCTTATTGATCTGTGTTTATAACAAAAACACTACCATTGCCTGTGGTTTGGGGAGCAAAACTGGAGCTGCCATGATGAGCAGATACAACATTGCAGTGGCCCAAGTAAGACTTTTGCATCCTGTTGTTGAATTTAACTCTTCATCTTGTAGTTTTCTGCAATGTCCCCTTGTTTATGAAGGGCTACTACATCCCAGTCAAACATTGTAGTATCAGTTTTTCTAAAACTTTCCAGGCAGCCTGACAGTCAAAGAAGTCCTCTCTACCTTGGATGGTTTCACAGCCAAGGCTGTCAAGGAATGGGTGAAAAGTAATTGTTTTCAAGTGTGCCCTTTTACAATCATTTGTTTGCTCTGGCTCTTTCACGAACAAAGGCTATTGTTGAACACATCCAACTAAACAAATAACTCATCTTGGGGTCCCTTTAACAGCTGCCTTAGTACAATGATCTATTTACATATTACCCTAAAATTGAAACTGAACTCTTTAATGACATAATCCAGCACTATAATACAGAAGAAGCATATGTTCAACCCAACAGCTGAACAATCTTGTAAGCATATGATTTTTAGCCATAAATGCTTGTATATCAAATACAGCTTAATGCAGTGACTTATTTCACTGTTGGGTTTTTTTTAATCTTGACATCAAAATTATACTGCCGTTCTCAAACTAGGTATGACAGAGTACACAAAGCAGCTGACAATATTCAATATACAGAATTTCTATCTACTGTTTTGTCTTCTGTTTCTTCTTCTTTGCACTATTCTTTTTGTTGCTAAACCAATTTAGTATGCTATGATTTCCTGTGCATTCCAGGATTTATCTTACCTTTAGTCTACCCGGTTTTCTTTCATGTGGCTAGAGATTAAAGGATGATCTTACAGATGTTGTAAATTAGTCAGCAGCAGGCATAATCATTATTAGGCATGTTGCAATAAATGTTTGGAAGTTTTACATATTTTCCAGAGAACAGTTAGTTTAAACCACTGCAGTTTGATGGTTTCACATATGACTTTAAAAACTGAAGCAGGAAATTAGTTTACATTTCTTCAAAAGACCAAAGCCATTGTCAACTTTAAGGTCATTTTCAAAGTAGAGATCCAACAGAAAAAATCTTCATTCAAATAAGTATTTTAGCTTTCACTTGAAACTGGTTTAATAAACTCCAGGATAAATACATTATTGATTTACTGAAATTCAGAATAAAACGTTTGTCCTATCTCCCATCCAGGACAGAGTTATACATCAGACCTCACACAGAGCAAATGTTACCACCCTATTTTGCTGGAGCATTCTAAAAGTTAAATAACATTGTACTTGATTTTCAGATAATTGATTGACTCTCATTCCTTAATCTTCTGATTAGCTATTATATGACCAAGATTCATTTCAGAAATGACATGAGGGGGTGAATTCCTGTGGTTAATTCCTGGATAGCAGCTGCTCAGGGGGATTAGGACCCTTTTGTCTTAACTTTGAGGACTGAAATGTTGGCAAGCATTACTTCTGTATCACCAGGCAATGTCAATTACATTTCCCACAAGAAACAGTAAATTAGCTTTGTTATTCTGTAATTTTTTTAGGTTTCTTTTTCCCTCTTCACAATGCATTCTGGAGTCTTTCAGTAGAACTCTTTTCTATCTGCGTCACTGTGGAGTTAATTCAATAAACACACTGAATATTTACCTAGTAATATCTCATATTTACTTGTACTTCTAAACATTCCATCATATGCAACACAGCCTGCTGCCCGAGATCGACATCTGAGGCTTTTGCAAAGCAGGTGACACTACTGAATATAGCCAAGTACTCTGAAGAGTCTGTAGTCATGATACACTTTCTTTTGGTGGAAACACCAAAATAGGTCATTTCATCCATACTTTAGGGGAGCTCTCAGCTTCTTGGTGATGTAATGTTCTTAAAAAGTAGCATTTATGGATAGTGATTTTGATCATCCCCTGTTGGCTTCAGACTTTATTCTGTTTGACAGACAGCAACTTGACCCAGAGATAACAGGCCACTGCCCATCAGAACCACAGCAATGCAAAGTACCAAGGTCAGGATGCTATCATGCCTTAAGAAAGTCCAGCTAATGCAGATTTACTCAGCAGTCTGGATTACTGCAAGCATATGACGCCTGTTCTCTGCTACCTGGATTGCACTCCTAGGCAGTATTAAGTCAAGTTCAAAGTTTTAGTAAATATGTATTTTGGTTATAGTATACTGCAGTTATCATTGTATTTTTAGCTCTTGTCTTCAAGGCATTTCCCCTAGGTCTACCATATCTAGAACAACGTCTGAAACTGAAGAAGGCAACTAAGGTTCACAGTTCTGCTGCTATGGCCCAAATTAGCAATCTAGTAAAAGGAATCTAAACTTTTTCAGGAAAGAAGGGGCTGGGGCTATGGAAGGAATTCAGGGCCAATGCAAATCTTTTGCCATACATGCAACACGCAGTCAATTAATGACTGTCTTCAAAAGTTTGGGGGAAAAAAAAAAGAAAAAAGAAGGTGAACCCTTTCAAAAAGATGTAAATCAGCTACATTCCCAAGGATGGTCTGAAGAGAGCTAATAAACCATGCATGGCAGATGTTAGAGACATTACTTAATTGCAGGTGCTATGAAGCTGAGGACAGTCTGAGAACAGATAGTCTAAAGAACAGAACATTTAATGCATTTAATGATCCTGGCAAAGCTGGGGGAATTCTGTTTGAAGCTGATGGCAGCTCTTCCAGAATGAGGGTAGAAGCCAAATAGTGCTCTTCTAATCAGTGGTCCAACTACGCCACTAAACTCAGATGGCCTTTTGACAATATGTATATGGTAAGACTGAATTTTCCTGGTAGGAGCTTGTCTTCTAAATTAAGGTTCCTTTAAATAGGTTTTTGTGTACCTGTACAGGCCATATGTTGTATAATATTTTGAAAACTTATCTGCTTAAAACAATGGAGAGTGCGTTTCTCTCAAGTGTTTGAGGTTTATGTCATTATATCCGTAAATAAAATGCTGAGTACAGAACTGTTTTATCAAAGTAATGCATCCTAGAAGAGAACTGACCTATGAGACAGCATACTCAAATGTATCGAGAGTCTTCATGCACTGAATAACTTCTTTTACCATTTTATCAAAAGTAATTTAGATAATTTTCTTCCATGTTATGTTGCAAGGGAGTGACATTGGAAAGTCCTTCTGCAAATCAACTCCAATGAACTGGAGCAAAAGTGTGGTGTTATTTTCAAATGAGCTGCTTACAAATATTTACAAACATCACAAAAATATAAATATTTACTGTGCTGATATTTCTTAATACAAGAGTCTCTCAGTCTTTGTTTATAGCTGCATTAAACAAACAACAGGAAGAACCTGAGCTTTGATTTTGCATTGGATCAGATTCAGTCCCTCTCAACTGCGAACACATTTCCCAATACCCATCATTGGGATGAATGATCAAAAAATAATCCATGTGGTTAACAACAGGTTAACAAAGTGCACCGCATTCAAAGACTAATAAAGACAACTATGCTGTTTTCCATTATTTTTCACGATTTGATGACATTGTGCTCCTTAGGCTCCAGGGTTTACTTAAACACATCACCAGTCGTGGTTTTGTGCTTCTTCAAGTTCTATGCATAATATATGCTCTTTTTTCAGGGTGAAGTTACAGTTTCAAATTCTACTTTTTCACTTATAAAAATAAATATTTGAAAACACACAGCTTTTCCCACCTCTGAGTAGTTTACATGACAGTGAGCAAAAAGCAGAGCAGCATTTAAAGATGAAAAATCCAAGGCACCTGCTAAACTCAGCAGCAGTCGTTTCAGTAACCAAGCTGCAGTATCGTTCAAGGTACACCTATCTAACAAATACCTAAATATGGTTTTCCTGGTGTGTTTTGATGGTAGAATTTTGATTTTTAGTCTGTAAATATTTAAATAGGTCACATTACAAGTTAGGTTTTTAAGTATTTCTCATAAAAGAAGTGAGTAAAAGGCCTGCTCAGGTAGCTCCTCCTGATATAAATGATTCCTCTAGTTCAGAGATTGCCTATGTGATTAAGAGATTGCCGGCATGAGTCCATAAAATAACTTGAGTACTATGATTCTTATCTGAGAAAGAGGTAAGCACTTAAAATCTCACTGTATTGATGGCATATTGCACACTTCATAGTAATAATTTTTGCACTTCCAGAACAGTGAACATGAAACATGATGCATTTATAGTAACTCTATTGGTTCTGCTAGCATTATTTATTATATTAGATTGTGCAATCTTTTTTTGTGTAAGATGGAGAAACAGGTCATATGTTCATTTGTATCTGGTTTGTGTCTTGCAGATACTTTCTGTTACCAACAACACAGAATGTGCAAAGCTACTGGAGGAAATCAAGTGTGCACGCTGCTCACCTCATGCTCAGAACCTATTCCACTCACCCGAAAAAGGGGAAACGCCTGAAAGAGAACTAACTCTTCCTTACCTGTGCAAAGACTATTGTAAAGAATTCTATTATACTTGCAGAGGTCACATACCAGGTAAAACCTATAACCAACTATGGGACTAAAGGATGTCTGTTTCAAAGTGTTGATATGGCCTGAGGGGTTACAGATCCAACTCTTCACTAGGTAAAATACCCATTGATATCATGGGTAGGTTTTGCCTAACCAAATGCAAAATATCTCAGGGACTTCACAGTGGATCTTGTGTAGTGAGATAAATATTTTGAGTGCTTTCTTGCTACCTTCCTATTAAACTCTCCATGAAACACAGGCTTGTTTGTTGTCAGAAACACATGAAACCATTACCTCTGCTGAAATACCTGTGTTCACTCGAATCATGTAAACAAGCAGTTGGCCATCCAGAAGGCTATACTAGATGACAGATAGCTTTAAAATGCAAGAAATAAAGGATGCTGGCTGTTTGCTGTAGACTAAATGCTGATCAGTAAAGTGTTTTTTCTATTTTTGTTACCCTAGAAACTGATGGTTTTTTTGCGGGGTTTAAAGCCCATTGAAATCAAAGGGAGCTATTAGACTCCTGTGATCTTTGAATCACTTCCAACATGCTGTTAACAACTAAATTCTTAACTAACCTGATACTTCCTCACTATAGTCAGTAGACTTAGCTAGACCTAACCAAAACCAGAATTTGACCTGTGTTGTCTAAGGCAATCACCAAATGTGTACTATCACTTGTAACTATATCAACAAAATAGCCACAGAAGATGGTTCTTTTAGAAACACTGTTTTTAATACACTATTATATTAAATAACATCTTTGGTATTCTCAGTAGTAAATTATTTATATGTTTAAGACTGTCATTTTTAAACTATGCTTTCTTCCCTGTCCAAACACTACTTATAAATAATGCTACACAGGAGAAAATAATTAAACTGGTTAAGTTTTTTTTGTCACTAGAAACACAGACTGGAAAAAAGAGTTGATAGCCACATGAAAAATGAATTTGTGAATAGTCATTTTTGACATATGAACACAGCTTTGTAATGTAATATAAACATGTTTGGGTAAAGGGGATAGTTTAAGTGGATGAGATTTGGAGGAGGGTTTTTTGATTGCGTGTGTACACTGTGTACTTGTTTTCTCTGAAACCCCAAGAGTGCAGAGATTTTTTGCAGTGTTCTTTTATTGACTTGAGAAAACATTTTGAATTGACTTACTTTTTCCTTTACTGCGGTTTAACATGTATCTCAACCCATTCAAATATGAAAATATTATTATTGTATTTATAAACTAAGAGATGTTTCTAAGGCTTTCTTAAAGCAGCTGTTTCTTGCTCTTTATCACATTCCCCAAAGCAAAGCAGCATAGATCATAGTTGCCAAGACTACCTCCAGAACAGCGATAACAGATTAGATATTCTAAATGTTTCACCCATATAAGAAGTCACCACAGAGTTTTTTTGACATGAATTTGTAGCTGGCACAAATGACGAGTATATTCTGCAAAGCCAGTCCCTCAAGGTTGTTTTATGAAATTCTGTATTTATGAAAAACAATTTGTTTAATTGGAAAAAGTGAAAGAGGGAAAAGGGAGAAAGAAGGAGGAGGTGGAAGGAGAGAGAATCAGAAAGGGCTCAGCAGCACAGGAGCTATGACCACAGAACCTTACTCCTCAGATCAACATATGTGGTGACGAATGACAAATTTATTTTTCTACAAAGTTTGTGTATATGTAAAACTGCTGAAGTGCATCAAGATGTCAAGTGCTTTTTGTGACCACCCAGGCTGCCTTGAAAGATAACCAGATGAAAGCATAACTCTAGCACTGGGCAGAGCACAGTGCTTTGCAGGAAAAGAGCTTACATGCTTTAGCATCAGCTAAAATAGGATTTTTCCTGCATCAGTCAGATGCTAATAATCATTCTGAATACTTGTTCTGAAAGTAGGTTGTACTAACAAAAAGTTGTTGCATACTTACACCCACCAACAGGGTTAATTTGGTGATTTGACATACATATGGTAGTACATATGGTGGTTGATACCTATACTAGGATTTCCTGAAGGTATTAATTAAGGTCCAGGTCCCTCTTTTTAAGAAGATGGCCTGTAGGATTTTAATACAGTTTAATAGTCTTACACATTCTAAAATGTAAATAATTAAAATAACATATTTGGGTTTTCTATTTTACTTGTGAGACCCATATAGCCATAATAATATTTATTGCAAAAGAAAGAAAAAACCCAGAAAATGTGGAAGCTGTGTTTCCAGCTTAGCCTGAAGGACTAAACAAAGAGTTGGAAATTAACAGGCCCCTAGACCCAAGGTCTCTGGCAGTGGTTCAGAGTGCATTTGTTAAAAAGTGAAATAATTACTCTTCCTCCATTAGGGAGTGCTAACTGTTTCTGAACACCAATACAAAGAAGTTCAAGGGAATTACTGACTACAAAAATAATTTTATCCCTTAAGTCCTGCAAAAATGAGAAATATTATTTGTGATATAAGACAGCATGCATCTTTTCTGGAATTGAAAACTTAGCAGTTCCTATTAACCAGGAAGACTGGGGGCTTCTACATCAGGTTTTTTCTTGAGTTAGCTCCAGAAATTATTTTATTGTTTGGTCTCTTTTTGCAAAGTTGAAAACTCTAACAGATTCTTGGTTAACTTTTTGAAGACCGCAGTTTACTCACCAGTTCTGGCTTTTATCAGAACTTCCATTGGCTTCTCTAGGAATATTCAAAGAAAAGTGGACCCGATTCTTTATTCAGGCAGAACTATAACAATAATTAGGATTCTATGGATATGTTAACACAAAAGGGTGTAATGTTTCACAATGTCTATGAGATTAGAACTTTCCTGCTTCATCCCAGATGACTGTTCTCATTACTTCTCATCTGATCTTTACTGTAAGCTTCAGTTTAAGTGATTACTGATGGAGATGCTGGTGTTAAGTGCCTTAATGAAGTATCTTCAATCAACGTGAATTTTAAGTTTTCCAAGGTTAAAAGAGAAGACTTTTTATTATCCATTTAGCTAGTAAAGAAAGGCATGTCTGATTCTCCCTTTAGGCATAAGCAGAAACTTGATCTATGTCAGCGGAAGTGACATATTCTAAGGAACAAACCACAGTCACACCGCGTTCTGCCTACTCAAGGATGTTGGACAGATTTTGGACTATGTGCTCTCCATCACTTTCATTTGAAGAAATGGGTTCCAGGTGATTGTGGGTGAATTCAGGTCCAGGCCCAGATCTGAATCCAGGCATTACCAGAACAGATGCTTGATAAGAATTTTTAAATGCCAGAGGCACCCCAGCCCAAAATGCTGGAAATCTGAGAAATTCTGCAAGTCACAGAACACTTCCAGAAGTTCTGACATAGTCAACTAAAAGTCACAGACAACATGGTCAAGCTGCAGGGATACAGTAGTGGCTCATAATGATACTGCTGCTAACAAGAGCATCAAGAGGATTAACCCTGGCAGTGTGTATGCAGGAATATGCAGTCTGGGAATATGAGAAGAGGGCCACTAGTCACTTGAAAACCAGTAGGAAATGATGTGAGCTTACTACACTGAACTTACTGCATTTTGAAACTATCAGTTTGGTATCACCTCTTTGATTTAGTTGTCACTGAGAGCTGAGAAGAGTGAGGAGAACGTGGGTTTTGTGAACAAATTCACATCTAGCTGTCAAAAGTGCAAAATGGAAAAAAAAACCCAACCCAGTCAAACCAGGAAAATGCTTCTTTTACACAATACTGAACCATGTGCTGAAGGTTGTAGCAGGAATAAGGCAGGTGAGCCTGACTCCAGATGCTCTCTAAGACAGTTTAGGTCTACTCAGATGAGTAGATGATAATCCTATGTGCAGTGCAAACAAGGAAGGGAGTGAACAGTAAGTTGACTTGCTGTGAAGACCAGGACAAATGCTACCATGACATTTGAGTTGTGTATCAAAGAGAAGAGGCAAGGGGGTGGGTAAGCAGGGAATCCAGTCAAGTGAAATTTGGTGAAGATAGGACAGGAAGGAAGATAGAGTGTGAATAATAACTGCAAATAAGAGTGGAGAGAGGTCAGGATCAGCTGAGAGCAGAAGTTTTCTTTTGAAAAGGCTTGAAATCATGCAACATTTTCTGACGGTGTTTAATAAAGGTGAATGCTGAAAGACTTCACTGTGACTGCCTAACTGAAAAGTCTAGTTAGATACTTTTTGCAAGACAGAAAGTTTTAAAAGCGCACAAATGCAAGCCTGTGCAAAATCAATTAAACTTCATGTTTAATCTTCCTTTGTGATTTCAGTTTTCTTGGTTAACATAGGCACAGCTCTGTCAACACACAGCTGGCAGGAAATTTGTAATGATATGTATGAGTCTTTCAAAATAAAGTAACAAGTACAGGAATTCACACAGGACCAAACGTTGCAGTCCTTATTAGGCATAGTTCTCATAGAAGACAGTGACAGAGCTGTATTTGAATAAACTCAGACTGAGCAAAATGGTCTTTCTTTTTTCTCCAAACAATTCTAGTGCTTAGGGGCACTTGTCAGGGACCATTCTTCTGGACACTGTACAAACCCTGAACAAAATGGCAAACTCTACACTAAAGACGTTAGAATTTTAGCACAATAAAGAGAACATTAAATGGCTACAAGCAGATAGGAGAGTAGAAGCAAATGTTTTTCTAGCTGTCTTTGGTGAAGCTGTTAGTAAGTTGAATTCTAGCCTATATAACACAACCAGATTTATTTTTATTTGGTAAATTACTGTGGTTTTTATAGGACAAAATTCCATCCCTAATACACAGGTGAAACTGTGTTTACAGTATTTACAATTTCACCCCACTTTTTATGAGCAGTTCTAAGGAAAATGAACATAAGCCTTCTGCTTTGTTGGAACCTGCTGGTGGGTTTGCTAAATAGCAAAAGGCAACTGCAGTGCAATATGTACTTAAGTGCATGATAAAATATTTCATGAAGAAAAGGGCTTAGTCTTACATGTAAGATAAGGCATTGCACAAGGCATTAGTCAAGTGAGGTTTGCATCTGATTGTTATTTGAAATGAACAGGTACCGAGTAAACAATACGATCATAGTGTGCTCTCAGCTTTTCTGACTAAAGATAACATTCAAGCCAAGAGTAGTTTGTCTTTAGTAAATAGTAGATGGTATACTTGAAAAATTCTAGAAATCCATAGAAAATGTACACCTCTAATTTATTATTGCATTTTCTTGAATGACCCACTGTGCCTAGAGAAATAACTTTTTGAGGACAAAACTGTGTACTCTTAAGTCAAATAATTCAACAGTAAGATTTTAGATTACTTTTGACTTTGGCATTGTATCTACAAGCTTTGGAATACTACTCCATGATTATATCAGTGTTCTTCTCCAGTTGTTCCACTTGAAATTATATCTCCCATTTTCTCCAAATAACTACTATAAATTAAAACCAGCTCCTCAGAGACGATATTTACTGAAGCTCCAAATCATGGTAATTAAACTTTTACACCACAACGCACTACCATGTGTTTCCAGATATTATTTTATAGAAACCAAAGGCAGGCTTTGTCATGTTATTTTTCCAATATTTTTCAAGGAAGATGCATATGAAAAGAAGTATAGTTGGGTGGGAAAGGCTTTCCACTCCACAAAAATTCTGGGATCTAAAAAATTTTCCTATTCCACATAAGGAAGAAATTGAATTCTTTCGAAATTTTCCATGAAGAAAGCCACAGAGAGACCACCCCAGGATAGCTAATAAAGTTGTTGTTAGGACATTTACTTGGGAAATGGGAGACTTAGGGTCAACCTCTTGCCTGACAGATGAGGGACACTGACCTGAATATTCCTCTTTCTAATGAAACACCCTAATTACAAGACATTGGAGTATAGTGATATGAGGTTTGCTGTTTGCTTCTCTTTTTTGTTTAGACCAGAAGTTTGAGTTTGGACCAGAAACATCTTGTTAACTAAAATTTTGTCGAAATTGATAATGTTTCTGAAAAAGCTTTTCTTTTAAGAAATTGGCATTTTTCAGTGCAACACAGCTGTCCCTGATCAGCTCTTATTGTATGTTGTAAGCCAGAGGTTTTATAGCCAAGATCTATGGATTACTGCGTTATTCATGAGTGGTAAAGCCATGCATAAATTAGGCCTCTAATTCCAATTAAGTGCTAATTCTGGGTATCCTGTGAATTATGTCCTGGACCATACTACATCCTAACACAGTATGCCAATAATGCAAAAAGGAATGAAGGTAACTTAAGACATACTATCTTAGCAATGTTATATTAGAATAGTAAATGTATAACTAGCCAAATTCTATCTATCTTCTTAGATTTAATACTAAAGATTAAAATCAGGATGGAAATTACTTGAAATAAGTAAGTTTGTGGACAGAAATAGATATTTCTGCTGTCATTAAACATAGTGTAGTATCAGTATAAAGGCAGGCTTTTTCCTCAAAGGCTGTCATTTTATGAACTTCTTGCTTTTCTGGGTCTTCAAACTCCTTCCCATTTTAACCTAAAAACTAAAGACAACCTTTCATCCAAGCCAGCTTAACGTCAACTCCAGTGCAGCATGAAATATAGCACCCTTTTCAGAGGATGGAGCTGAGGAAGGAGACCTCACGATGGGGCACTGTGTTCACCCACTCTAGTGATAGGAGTTAACCAGAGACCAGCTGCATGTCAACACGGTGCAGTTTTCACTAGTAGTTTTCACTTTCTGAGACAATTAGTTATTTACCTCTCCGACTGATGTCCTTTGCTGCCAGCATTCCACAAAATGTTTACTGCATGCCTTTTTCTGAAGTCTTAACTGAAATTTTTACTACACCAAGCCACTTTAGGAAAAAAGAGGTTAAATGAAAGTTACTCACGCTATTTCACAGCTGATAAGACACTTAATAGGGTTAAAATCAGGGAAAAGTGTATCACAGCCTCAACTTTGAACTTTTTCTCTTAATATTTTAATAAGCGAACTGTAGTGTCATTTTGAATGAATTGGTACTTTTATTTAAGCACACTGAAAATAAGGCTAAATACAAATACAGATGAATAAACTATAAAAGGTAATCTACTCAGTTTGTATTTATTCAGAGCAGGCCTTTTTTGCAGATAGCACTTTGTTTAAAATTACTTGGTTTTTTCATTCAGTATATAATCTATTTAAAGATTCGCTTGACAGCACGAAACTGCAAACATGACAACACACTAAATATTTGTATACTCTTTTGCATTTTGAAGGTTTTCTCCAAACTACAGCTGATGAGTTTTGCTTTTACTATGCAAGAAAGGACGGTGGTGTATGCTTTCCAGATTTTCCAAGAAAACAAGTGCGAGGGCCAGCTTCTAACTCCCTGGACCACATGGAAGAATATGACAAAGAGGAAGAGATCAGCAGGTTCATAAAGATAAATGCTGTTTAATCTGAAAAAAACCCCTAGCAAAGCCTGTGGTTTTCACAGTGAAACAGCTCAGTGTGTGCTTATGCTCAGCAGCTGTGTTTTCCAGATGTTACTTTCTTTTGCTGCTGCTAGCATATGTCAAAGAGAAAGTTACATGAGCTTCAATATTTCAGTACCATTTGATATTTGCATTGCTGAAAAGGTGTTAGAATCCTGGCTTGATCCACCCTGTGGATCTTGGTTATGGTCCACCCTCTGGATCATATGTAGTTCTAGGAAGTAATTTCTACCTGAATTTAATATTACTAAAAAACTACAACAAGTTTCTTAGCAAAATATTTATTTCACAACTTTCACTTTATTTCATTCATGTAATTTTATTTGTGATAATAATGAAATTAAATTGTCCCATCATAAGCCATTATTTTAAAATGGGGCTTAGAAGCCAAATGTTATAAAATTGCTGGAATTTACTGTATTTATTGTACAGTAGAAATTTTGTGTTTACAAATTGTTCTCCTTTTTTTACCAAATTTTTTCTCTCCTATTCCTCTACATTTCAGATATGATGAACTGATTTTCTTTTATACAAACCAAATTTTGCTCAAGCGAAGTTCAAAGTGATTTTCAGTACTATCTGCTCACATACATTTAAGGAATTAATTTACTCTGGATTATTTAACTGTGTTTTTAATATCACTACCAAACACTTATTTTGTCTCTTAGGGAAATTGTTGCGTCACAGTTACAAGAAAGAAGAAATTTCTCACTATTTTTTTGTTTTATTTTAGAAAACACAAGCACAACTGCTTCTGTATTCAGGAGGTTGTGAGTGGACTGAGGCAGCCTGTTGGAGCAGTACATTGTGGAGATGGATCCCATCGCCTCTTTATTCTTGAGAAAGAAGGATATGTGAAGATTTTCAGTCCTGAAGGAGACATACTCAAGGAACCTTTTTTGGATATACACAAGCTTGTTCAAAGTGGAATAAAGGTTGGAGTTTATACTTACCTCTACCTGTTTATAATTTAGCCTGTATATGGGGAAAAAGGGAAGAACAGTTTTTCAGAAATTATTTCAATTTAAATAATGAAAAAGGAGAGTAATGACAACAGACACTACAGTTCTGTCTGACAAAGAAGTAAAAACTTACTTGTTTTGGGGAGGGATAACATAGCATCTTATACCTGTCATCACCTTTTTCTGTTTCACTTCATTTTTTCCTCACTTTAAATTCAGAAGAAACTACGCAACACCAGCATCCCACAGCATCATTTTTATATTTTCATCCTTTGGGCTCATTTCCATCCCTCTGAATTCAGCCGAGTTTTGCTGTGATTCCAGTGGGAGCAAGTTTGGCTCAGGGCCTTCCCTGTCCTGCAGGTGCTCATCAGTGCCCTGGCAGCTGGACACAGGAGGGGGCCTGGAAGTGCTCAGAGACCCCCAGGAGAGGGGCAATGGTGCTCTCTCCCTCTTGGCTCAACCTCAAATGTAGCACAAGCTGCCCTTGGCGGGAGGCTGCTTTAAACCAGCATGTATTTAAGACTTTAATGGTCAGGGGAGTGAATGGTGAATGGGAACTGATGGGAATATGTTGGAGGGTGGAGGCAAGAAATTACATCTAGATATGGGGTAAGTACTAATGGAAAACTTGTAAATCTATTGGGGAATATTTTACTTTGAAACTGTCTAAAGCATTTTTCCATGTTGATTCCTTGTCACATTTTAGAGTGGTAATCCAAGTAAAATCAAACACATAAAGCAAATTTAAATTTCAATCAGGTTTTGCCTTGAACAGTCAGGAATATATATGATAAAGCTACCATGGATGAAAGATACATGGACATACTCTTGACAGAGTAATCTTAAATAATTGTGACAAATCATATTGATTTAAAATGCATAGCACATGCTAACTAGTCATTTCGTGTTTCAGCTATAAGGGCAGTAAGCCAATTAAGATAGTCTTTTCTGAGAGGAAATGTTAGAGGTTTGTAGTTTGTGTTGAAAGACAGAGAAATTATATTACATCTTTTTTCAGGAAAAGAACCAATTTATGTGATTCTGTGATTTGCTGAACACTTCCCTTTCTGCCTCCATAGGTAACCATTATGTTCAAGATATCAAAACAGAAGGGACTTACTAGGGGGTTTTTGAACACCAGTCTAAGGAACCCTTTTTTTTTTTTTTGGGTTTTTTCAGTTTCATATTTCTTAACTGAAATTCTGATAGTTTGTGCTTGTGAAAAACCGACACTGAAACTTTCCTCAGAACTGCTATTGTTCCCAAACAAACCTTCCTCGAGGAAACTTTTACAGCTTGAACTTAGAGGAAAGGCTAAACAGAAAACTACTTTTCCATGCTTCTGAATAGGCAATAGCCAACTTGATAAGAGTCTCAACAGCTACCCTCAGATTCAGATTTGACTTTTAGTTCTGTTTCAAATCAGTCACTTGATCTTTTTAGTCTTTACTACCCTAACCATCATTTAATACTCTAATCTGGATCTGTTTCAACTATAGCATTTTGTGTAAATAATTTGATGTTCTCTAAGCTAGAAAGCCTAATTCAATTTCCTGAGATAACAGTCCACTGACTGAGGATAATTGTATTGCAGTGCTTAATACAGGGCTGGCAAGAACGGAGGCTTTATATACTTCACAGGTAAGGAGAAAGGGAATGTGCCTAGAAGCAATACTCCAGCTCTTAAATAGGAAGGGGGAAGAATTTGAAGAATGAGTACGTTGTATAAAATAATAAATAAATAGAATAAAGCAAACCCTACATAATCCAAATGGTATTTTTAAAACAAAGGTTCTTAAACATTTTTATGCTTATCTGCTGCTGTTTGATTCCTGTAATCATTGTTCATGGTCCTTTACCTACAGGGATGGAAGATGACTGTGACAATGGTAGCAATTATTCCATCAAAATAGATTTCTTGAAGTGTATTTGTTCTACTCACCCGAATACACTTTGAAACTAGAAATCAGAGAGAATGGAGAATATTGTGTGGATAGAGAGTTTTCCAGAAGGCAGTGCAGATACCGTACAGCCAGCAATTGAAAAAAGACCTGTAACAAACCACTACCTAAAACACTGCATCCACATGCAGAATGTGAGAATTGCTGAATGTGTCCTCTGTCCTAACTCAAGGAATGCTGTAGTGCCAGGTGCATGAATTTGTATGTATAGCTTTTGCTGCATGTGCCTGATTCTTCTCATACAGTGGTGTAAGTGAAAAAGAAAATGAAATCAATAAATACTCAGTTGTCCCTGATCAAACATATGTTCCACTGAAATATTTTGACAAGGTAACATGTTGCCTTGAGTCCTCTGTTCATTTTACACAGGTTCATAGACGTTAACCCAAATATCTGCTTAATTCCTGTATAGCATCATCTATAGAATGTTATTCTTGAATTAACATAGCTTTTTTAATTGAAATAAACAAAACCTGTTCACCTCTTTTCTGACCTTGGAACACTAGTAGCAAGAAAAGGCAAACAACTATTTTTCCCTAAAAATAATACCCTCTCTTAATACCCAAGTGTCTCAAAACAGCAGTTTCTGTTAATGTTTTCTCTGTATCTGAAATACAAACAAATACTTTAGTGGCAATAGTAAAAGTATTTTTTTAAACTTTATAGACATATGCTGTATCCAGTAAATAATAATAATAATTATGCAGCCGTGGTTGAATAAAAGGTAATTTAAATTGATGCCTCTGAAAAGTGTTTTGGACAGCTATGCCAGTAAGATATTTTTAATGCTGATAGATGGAGTAAAACAGTAGTGCCTGATTTGCTCTTCTTTTTGCAATGTAAAGAGAAAATTTAGGAGTGATAAAATCATTATATTGCCACAAAGCAGCCAATCTGTTACATGATGACTTCTCAAAGAATGTACTTAAAACTTTCTTGAGGCTATTATAAACAAGAAACAGAAGTGACATATTTTCTTCTTAAAAATATACTCCTGGGCTTTAGTTCTGATCTCACTAATATCATTTCACTCATCACAGCACTGGCAGTCATATGAGGAGTAAAGCAGTACACAAAACCAGAGGAAGAGTTTTTGTACAGAGGAAAAGTACAGCAGTCAGCCATGATACCCTCCTAAAAAGATGCTGTTTTGTTCCTCTAATGGAACTAATGATCCCTGTGTTGATGAAATTCTTCTGAAGCCCCTTACATTGCTGTGAGTTCGTAAGGCTTCTTCAATGGACTTGCTCACCTAAGAACATAAATAGGATTATCTGGAGTTGCTTCTTGTCAGTCTGTGGATATAAATAGAAATTACGAATAGTGGTACAACCTGATGCATGTTTTATTGGTCCATTGGCTTTTAATGTGAACTAAAGTCATTGAGGTCTCTGCTTGAAAATTGTAAAATCTGTTTACAGTTATGTGATTTAATTTTAAGGCATTCAAATGAAAGAAAAGAAGTGATAATTTTATGTGCCGACAGTATCACAGAAGGAATTAGCACAAGCATATAGAAGTATTTTGTAACAGAGAGATGCTATAAATAGCTGATGGTACCTTGTGCTTCCTGGAGGCCTACTCAAGAGAAAATTAGATGCAGGATTCCTGGAGATTAAAAACCAACCAAAACTCTGAAGAGCTTAACAAATAGTTTTCCTCTACACATTTCCCAATGCCTAATCTTTGACAGTTAGTAGGAATGCTTTTCTCATCTTCTAGTTCTTAACTGAGTTGTTGAAAACCATTTATAGATCTTAATTAAGAAGTTGCTAATTAAATTAAACACCTGTGGCACTCTCCAATGTATTTTATGTCACACTGGCTACATAAGTATTGTAGTATGTGTGGATGGATTGGGTACTTGGCCAAGTCCCTCCTGCCACTATTGTCTTTACTTTCCTACCTCAAGAATGTGGTGAAAAGAAGGAAGCTGTGCACCTCAGTCTTGCCCAAAAGTTTCATGAGAACATGCATGAGACATGCACCACAAATGCAGGACATGCACCTGGGCTCAACTATTTAGCTCAACTATATAGCCCAGTGGAATGGAGAAAATACTGATGCCATCACCTGTGCCATTAATATTACAAAGTACCGTGCGTATGTGGCATGTATGTAGAAGAAAAGAATAAGCATTTACCAGAAAAAAAACCCCAAAACTAATAGTCTGCATATCCCTGTTCTGGTGATTTACTGCTCCATTATGTTGTAGTGAAGAAAGTTGTTAGTTACAGGGCAATATTTTTCAGTTTTTCCTTCAAAGTTATGTAGCAAGGACATTTTTTTTGATGAAAATATTAGTACCCATGTAGATGTAGTGGGGCTGAATATGTTATTATTACAACATCAGTCACCTTATACTCAAGATTGTATCTAACTTGCAGAAAAATGCTGAATGGCCTAGCAGTTCTCCAAATTTCCTTACTCCTCTGGCTGTATTTTATCTTATTAACTGTATTATTTCCTAATATTTGGAAAACTTTAGATTAGTAGCAGCCACCATTAAATGTAGGACAACCTATTACATCAGTTTTCACTCATTGTCTTGTCTCCTGAGCCAATTTTGGTCTAAAATACATTAGTCTAAAATATATTGCTTGGAAGGGAAGGCATCAAGGTGTGACTTGGCAACACCAAAAAAGGAAGAGGCTATCATTTCTCTTGCAAGTTAACATGCTGTAATCAGCTTTCAGAATACTTTCTGAAAAGCTAAGTAGCTCTGGGGCTGCAACTGTTAGTCCTTAAATCATTTTTGTGTCCCTTTCCTACGATCATTCAACTTCCCAACATCCTTTTAAAATGAAGGACCTCAGAACTGCACAAAGTAGCCAAGTTTACATCTTACTACTGCCAATGGTAAAATCAAGTCCCTGTAGTTACATGGTAGTTTTCTACTTATAAATCCACAAACTGAATTAGATCATGAGGTATGGAATTGCAGTCGGCCTTCATGTTCTGTTGCTTGTCATCTCTGATCGTTAAAAAGTATTTCCAGTTTCTTGCTACTTTTTTTGATTGTGGCCAAACTCTGGTGTGGCTCTGGTGTGTATCTATCTGCTGACTACAGGGTCATAAATTGTGCAGCCAGCAAGAGCTGTGGCATTCTGTTGCACTTTGCCTCACACAGCGCCTAGAGTATAATCCCCTACAAAATAAGTATCCTTAAAACTGCTGTTATGGAATTACCATTGTACTTGAATAGAGATTTTTGGGTTACTAGTAAAATGTTCTTTGTACATCTCATGGGAATATTGTGATAAAGGGCAAAGCCTCTGAGGAAGGAAAAGGCAGGGCAGGGCAAGGGAGGGAAGGGAAGGGAAAAAGGACAGAAAATTTCAAAGAAATAATATTGGAGATCACTGTTAAGAATATATGAATTAGCTTCCTTGACCTCCGTCACCTTCTTCTCTACTCTAAAAACTACAGTCTTCCTTATCAGAAACAAATTCTGACAGAAATTTCCTCTAAATCCTAAGCCATAACCACCTTTTTATTTCACCTTATTCACAACTTAATCAGTAGGACTAGTTTCTGTGGTTTTTTAATTCCCAAAGGATTTAAAATGCTATATTCCTACATAATTCCTTGTAAGTATTTTGAACAGCCAATTCTCTTTGCAGTGAAAAAGAAATAGAAATATCTGACAACAATTATTTTAAGCGTATGCACAGCAAATTTCAAAGTAATAGTCTTAAGAAGAATTTAAAGTTAGATACATTCCATACTGCATGCTGGTTAGGTTTTATATCAGAGCACAAGTCCTGTTCATGAGTGACCTAGTGATTCAGGTAGGAATGTTCTGTGATGCCAGGAAGAGTGCTGTGGAACATAGCAATTTGTATATTCAGTATAAGACTATGAAAATAGACTGTCAGGTATTAAAAATGCTAACTATGCTGCCATAAGCAGTTATTCCAGAGTGTCTCAAGGTCAAATGAGCATCCTGTCATCCCAGGCACCTTTATATAGGAATGCAGGCTTAGTAATGAAGCTTCTACTATGCCTTCATGTTTGTATCATGACAGAACATTTAATCACATGGATACATATTATTCAGATCATTCAAGATAAAATACAAATTAAAACAGTGAAAGAATACCACAACCCCCTGCACTAGCACAGCATGTTTCAGGGACAGTCTTTGCAGTGAGGAGTGCTGCTGCAGAAAACTGTAAGAAACCAGCGATAAAAATCTACTTAAAACTTAGTGTATAAATAGAATCAGATTGTGTTTTTTGCTGAATTGTATGTTCAGATATACCACTGATAAAACTTCTCATATATATTCCTCTTCACAGTAGATACGTACATTTGGTTTTGCATCATGCTGATGTACGGACGTAAGTTAACACATAAACAGTCCATCAATACCAACAGGATTTATGTTACTGACAAAAGACCCACAATTCACACCGTTTGTGCTAATCCTTCCAAGTTCAGTAATTTCAATCTGTTTATTTTCCTCTGGATTTGTACATGGATGAGAGGGAAATCGATGAACCTTTCTCGAACTTCCTCTTTGCCTTGACATCACAGAGCAAGCTGGGCTCTTCTCCACTAAGCCCTTGTTTATACTCTTGACAAAGGTTATCTTCTCCTCTCTGCTCCCTAGAAAGCCAAATTTTTAGCGGCTACTAAATCTGTGACCAGTTACTTCCAAAGAGGGAATTATTTTGATGCATGGAGAGACAGGGAAGCAGTGGAAGGATGTACTTCTCCCCAGGCTTTAAGACTGGAAAGAGAATTGGGAGATCTGATCTAAATTTCCTCCTTTTTCAACCCAACGGGCCTGCAACTCTTCAGAGTTACTCAGAAACCCTGTCTATGAAAACTCTGGAAAGTAAACCCCCTTTCTTCCACCAGACAAGGCTCCTATCTGTTTATGAAGAATAGGGATAGTCCTGTAAAATAACAATGTCATAGTATAGAATATAAATATGACATTTATTCTATTATGAACACTGTGAGATTCCATTTTTTATTCTACAATTAATTCCACTGATGCTGAGTGCAAATTCTGTTTGCTGTCTTGCTCCTGTGCTTCTAACTAACACTGATTCAATGGTAAATCCATTTAAGGTATGTGCATAGGCCTACGCAGAGTGGCAAGGGAAATAAAATTATTTGCCTGTAACAGTGATATATGTTTTGGGGTGTTCTTTGCTGTCCTGGATCTCCTGTTTCACAGAATGAAAGGGGAGACTCTAGGAATGCCTTTGGTGAGAAGCTGAAATGCTGTCTATGTTGTTGCAAAAATGACAAGGCAATGACTATACACCTCAACTTTCCACTGGAGACTGCAGAGAGGGAAGTGATGAAGGCTGTACTTTAGCACAGGACTTACATGTGAAGTCACATGGGGTCACAGGACATAGGGGTTTCTTACTCATTTAAGATGCCAGAAGACCTGCAGTCAGACTTGCAGCACAAAAGATGTCATTCCTGAGGCCACACCTCACCTGTGACCTGCTTACTAGGAATCACTATTAATTGGTTTTAAATATCTTGACATAATTGGGGCAGAAAACTGGAAAAGAAATAATGGTTAAGGTGTGTAAATGGCCAAATGTGAAAGTCCAGGGTATTTTAAAGATAAACCAAGTAGAATGTCCTTGTTCGTAATGACCTTAAACTTCAATGAAATAGACTCAGCATTTAATGAAATACAGACAGCACAACAGCCTGCATGAGAAATTCAGCCTTCTTTGTGAAAAGGAGAGGTTTTTTTCTTTATTATTGATAAGTTCTTAATGATTTTTGAAAGAGTGATAATACTTCGACTGTATTCAGAAACTGTAAAAATCAGTGTTTTAACTGAGGACTATATGACATTGAGAAGTGTCTGGATTTCTCATTAACCATTTGCAGATTTTGGTTCTAATCCTAATAGGGGCACAACACTCCTTTGACTGCACCTTATTGCCATATAGCTCTGTTTCTTGCACAGAAAAATATTCTTACAGTTCTGAAAATCATGTGTCAAAAGCTCTAGAGGCCTCTTTTTCTGTGCGAGAGACTGCACTAGATAACCATATCCCAGCTAGCAGTTGTGGAACAGTGCAGTGACTCTCAGGTTGTAAGCTGACCAGATGAAGAATTGCCAGTTTATTCTAAGGAAATTTGAATCAACAAAACATAATCGTTTCTGTTGATTTTGGGTAGCGTGTCTTAGATTTGAGGAGCTGAGAGGGGAAAGAAGATAATACTTTATCATTTTACATGCACATGTGTAGATTTTAATGTTCTGTGCTTCCTTGAGAAGAATCCCATGGTGCCAATTAACCTAACTTATTCCAAAACAATTCTCTGTTTGGAAAGAATAATTTTCATTGTGGGTGTTCCATGAAATTGTATGCCTCATACCCTGTTATTACTGAGATGTGTGCAGTGCAGTTGAGAATGCCAGTTTCTTTTCCATGCACTGTATAGATTATAGCTGTATCCCACACACAGTGCTAGATAATCCCTACTTTAATTTTGTTATGTGTACAAATCCTTTCTGGACATTTAGCGGTTTAAAAAATGTAAAAATCCATCATCTTCTGAAACTGTATTTGTTAAGACCAAAAGCTGAATTTAGAAGCGATCAAAACCAATAAATAACATGGTAATTATCTAATTAAAAGAAAATTATTGCGTTTGCTGAAATATAACAGGCAGATCATGATATCCAACACAAAATGGCAAAGAAGGAATAAAGTTACGCAGAAAATTCCATGGTTTTTAGCCAACACAGTTTCAACCACATGTTTTTCTTTAATGGGAGGAGATTTAACAGTCCACTTAGGCTCCAAGATTCATCAGCCCTTTAAGCTTTTGGATACCCCAACATCTGTAATGAGGTTCTAGAATACTTCAGGGAAGCCACGAAGTACTGGGGCTCTCAAAAAACAGTACCATGTCCTTGACACTTCTTCTGTGTACTTTCCTGTCCATCAGAGCTATATGATTTCCTTTGGTGTTATATCCCTTGTACTATGCCATACAGAAAATAGGTCATGTCTTTGTCTTGAAAGAGATGAAAAATTTAATAATATACATACTTTCATAGTTAATACAGGCCAACTGCTATTCCTATATATACTTCCCCCAGATACCACAGAACAATTTTCCCCTATATCCTCTTACACATGTTTTCACACAGGCTCTTAAGTCCTATTCCTTAGACGGGATCAGCAAGTTGGATTGAGGGAGGAACACTTCCTCCAATGGAGTACAGCTATACTATCATGTTTTCCACCCATTTTATTCCCTTTGCAGTTAAAATTGAACAAATGATCTGTCCCTAATTTAATGGTTTATATATAAGTTGAGCTTTAAAAAACAGTCAGAACTAATTTTTCCCATTACCAAAAAAACCCCCAAACTCCAAGAAGATGAAACCACTTAGTAGCTGACACTTACTTTTGTTCACTGTCAGTGTCTGCCTGCATTCTCATATTGCTGGAATTTTTAAAGAAATTATTCCATAAATCTCAATAAAGTAATATTCTCTCTTAGATTTAATTTGGAAAATTGAATATACAATCTGTGGGAGAGAGATCTGCAAAATACTTTCAACCATTTGTTTTTAATTTACAGCAGATACTTTTTAAAACCTTGATCTATCTTCACTGGCATTGAATTGCAATCCCTACAGCTGAATTGCAACAACTTTAATTTATGTAACGATCATTATTTTTATGCTAACTGAATGCTTTGCAAAGAAATAAAAGAGGGAGTAAATCACCAAAAACTTTTCTATTTTGGACATCCCTAAAAATCCTGAGAATTTCTATCAGCTAGATTCTCAATCACTGTAACAGCCTAGAGACAATGTACCAGAAGTGCTAGTAGATGACTGGATCTGAGTGACACTGTAGCATGGAGAAGAGATTTTTTTATATGTATATCAAGCTACGTAAGAAAAACGCTTACTTAAACTTGAAGTATCTGTATCATTTTTTGGAAGCCTGATCAGTTTTCATGAAGAACCACATTAGAAAGAAATTAGTTCCTCCCAGGACATAATTTCAAGCTCTTTCTTAAAGAAAACACGTCTTTCCATTACAAATTGAATGCTTGTGACAAACGAGCACAAAATAATATTGTACCTCATAGGAGCTTAGTTGAAGATGTGACTATGCACTTGCTCGTGACTCTTCTTATCAGGTATCAGACAATGTTTAGGTATGTTAATGTGTGCACTAAACGTTGAACACTTTAAACATTTAGGCAAATAAATAGAATTTCGAATTAGAAAAAAGGCAATGCAAGACATTGGCAGCTTCCATTACTGCTATTTTCCACCTCCAGGGTATGATAGGACACTATTGCTACAGTGACTTTTTGAGGGGAAAGAGCAAGTCAGCAGTCTCATCTAACAAGCATGTGTGTGCATGTGCAAATAGGTCAGTAAGATCAAATAAAATTTAACAAGCCACCTATGACATTACTCAAATTTACCCCTACAGTTACTTACAGATCATAGCCCTGCCAAATACAGTAGAGTTCCAGATATCATGTCAAAAGTCTGAAGCAACAGATAAATCCAGAAGCAGAGAATATTAGGGAACTGCATAGCAGAAACTAACTTCTGTGAGGTTTTACCCCCTCTGCTAGGTTGACCCTCTTGAGACATATCAAAATTATTCTGCAGACAGTATCTGTGCTTCTCCAAAGGCCTGTGGGGCTGGGAAGGCCACAGATAAATTGGATCAAACTCAGTGTTTACAAATGCTTGGTAAAAAAATGTGCAATTAATTACTTAATTTAAAAGTAATTTCAGTTCTTGAAGCAGAAGCATTGGAAATTATGTTTTTGCTGTAGTTTAATTTCGCCACTTGCAACATTTTTCCCTTCTTGTATATACATTCTCCTTAGAAATTATATGAACCTTTTCATAATTTCACTTTTGAAACAGTATGTTAAAGATGCATGTGGCAAAAATAGAAGATCAAAAGGAACATAGTTTAATACAATTCATACCATCCTTTATTTTGTATATCATTTATATACATTTTATCAAGTGTGTGTTATAATATTTGACTATCTGCAGATATATTTCAGCTTCCAGGAGCACATATTCTAAGTAAAAAAGAGTGGCAAATGACTACGGGAAATGAAATTAATTAGCTACTTACTAAGCACTAACTTCTGAAATAACTTTATGTGAATGCTCAAAAAAAAAAAAAAATCCCCGAAACAAAATGCATGAAAGAAACTAGTACTCTACTGTCAATCTGAGCACTGGTAAAATTAGCTTTTAATAAGGTCTGAGAATTCCTACCTTTGTTCAATAAAAGAAAAATGTACCTTCAACAACCAGTGAGCAATTTAGAAGGTGAAATGAAATATAATGAACTAGAATCATTCGTACTGACTTTGATTTCTTCACTTTTCTTAAGTGCTGTAATTCATAAAAACACCAATTACAGCTGTTTTCATAGAAAATGAACAGAATATCTTACTCATGTTTGATGTACTAGATCTGAAGTGAAGGAGAGGATTTTGAAAAAGAACAGCTTCAAAAATGAAGCAGTGGATTTCAGAACAGACTCTGTAGTGTGCCAGTTTGGTTAGAAATGTGTATTATCACTTAGCAGTAACCTGTGATAAAATACAAACTGCAAAGGGTACTGCTCATACTATAGTATCACTCTGTCTGCAGTGTGTAGAGAAGCTCCTGAGGCTGAACTGCCTAAAACTTACACTACTTCCATTATGTTTCCTTATTTTCTGTTTTAATTCTGTCTAATTGCAGAAAGATAGAATAGTGTTTCCTTAATGCTGTCCTTAACCACACAATTCTTCATTTGACCAAAACCTAGTGGAATTAGGAGTGTTTAACTGATGAAAGGTCTGAGTCCATGCGACTCAGTGTTTCAGTTTTAGCAGTTTGAAACTTTATCGTCTTAATTTTGAGACTGAACATACACTGTGTTGTTCTAATTGCACAGGCTTTTTGCAAAGAACTTTGTACTGAATTCAGCCAAGTTACAGGGTTTCCAAGATCATGGTCTTGGCTCAGGATAAATGGAGCCAATGAGCTAAACAAATTCCTGCTCTCTTGGTTCTTATAGTACGAGAAAAATGGAAAGAGCAGAATACTTCTACTGCTTTATACAAGTGAAAAAATCCTGGAAACTGCAAAAATATAAGTTAACTGTGTTTATGTCAGCAAGAATTATTTCAGAAATTGTTTCTAGTGTTCTTTCAAAATGTGAACCACAAATTGTAATATTACTGAAGCAAACATTTCCCATTTGACAAATTTAGACTCAAGAGTAGTCACTTTGGGATTTCAAAGAATAAAGAAATTTAGTCTAGTACAGACAAATATTAGTGTTCTTACAACATGTAATAACAATAGCTGTCTTGCATTATGCTGAATGAGGATACGTGTCTATATTTGTTTCAATTTCTGTTACGCAGAATGCTTTTCTAATGAGATAGATTTTAAAATTGGAATTGAAATAAATGAGTAATGGAAAAAAAAATGAAAAGGGACTTCTAATCAGGAAAACAGTATACATTCTTTCAAAGTCATGTTTATAAATTCAGAGAAGCAGTGGATCTAGTTCAAAGACAAACCATATTTTAACCTGCTTTTCAAAACTAGTATATAGTTTTTTACTACAGTTTGTTTTCAGTTGAATTTTAGTGTAACAACTGCTTATTTGAGATACATGACTGTACATTATATGTTGCTTTCATTTGTAAGATGTCACTGTTGCTATTTACTACAGGTCACAAAATCATTAATTAACAGTTTGGTTTCAGTTTGTTTTTTTTTTATAACATAAGGAACCAACTGTTGTGTCAGTGGGCTTAGGCGCTCAAGCCATGGGAGAGCCAGTAATTTGCATTTGCTGATTTTGAATAACTGTAGGATATTTAACCTGCAAGAATTCATGGTGCATAAACGTGAATTTCAACACACTCAAGAGTAAGATGTGTGACTGACCTCCCAAACATACAGTTTGATTCATGCACATAGAAGGAATATTTGAATTTAGAAAGCTCCATGTGGTTTCACTGACAATTAAGCCCTTTAGACTTTAGGCACTCTTAAAAGTGCATTGAATAAACAGGTATTTCCTGGCAACTTTTTCATGTATGTCATAGGTACGTATTTTTAAGCCCTCTCATTATAACACTGGAATAGTGTGTAGTCTCCAGAGACAATCATTTGTTTCAAGGTTTCTGAACTACCGAAAGGGAGAATCTAGTCTTGATACAGGTCTTGAGTGAAATTTATGAGTTGATTCAGGAAGTTAACATGGTTGAGCCACTAAATAAAAGTGACCAAAATATAATGAAGTTCAACATCCTCCCATGGGATCCTACCATGAGGTAACAATATTACAGTACTTTTCAAAAAAGGAAGATTTTTATATTGAGGAAGTTAGAAATAGCCTGAAGGGGAAAGTTAGGAAATTAAAATCCATGGAAGCAGCATGGAGGTTCTTTAAAAGTACCTTATTAGACTGGGAGAAAGTATGTATAAACTGGAACAATTAGGAATCAAGAAGGTGAGAAATACAGCAAGGTACAAGGGAATGTTCAGGCCCCCAAAATTAATAATCCTATAATAAAATGGAAATCCAACTCAAGTGACACTAATAGAGCAGAATATAAATTCAGAACAGCAGAGTAACGGTTATATCCTGCCATTGTTCCACAGGCAAAGTAAGTAGAGTTTCCCATAAACATTTATGATAGAACAACATTCTGAGGTTTGAGAGGAAATTTAAAGGACAAAGAGAAAAATACAAAGAAAATTTTAATTCATTGTGATAAAAGATGTACTTCCTCAAGCTAGGTGATGGTTTTTGTCAGAGGCCAGTCAGCCAGACCAGTAGAGTATAAAAGCAAAAGATAACAGCTTGATTCCTTTGCATGAGACTGGGAAAGACACCCTGTAGTTGGTGTTTAGTGTCTTCCATTTCTCCACCTGTGGGCTGAGAAAAAAAGAGGAAGAAGACAAATGATGGAAAGCACCAGAATAAATTGCTCTAAAAATATGTGCTCTAAAAGAACTGAAAATTGGAATAATTGAGAAAATGAAGTTGTACTATTTATTTTTACAAATTTTAACTATTATCTGTGAGCCTGCCTATAAAAGGGCTCTGAAGATCATCTTGCAAATTACAGGCCACTTAGAAAAATCCTAGGAGAAAAAAATAGAGAATTGTAAAATTAAGTCAAAAAAGCACCTCGTGTAAGTGTTAATTTGCTGCCACAAACAGAATTCTGTCAAAGAATTAGTAGGATAATGGAGAAAAAATAGCTCTATACCAGTGACTGGTACACTGCTAAATTACGAGGTAAAAATTTAACGGATAAAATAAATAACTAGTATCTCGAAAATAATTTTTAAATCTGTTATCTAGTATTGCTTCCAGAAAATCAGCTGTTATTTTGAAGAGTTCGTGGTAACTATTTGGCAGAATTTGCTGGCAATGCAAGGTTAAAGTATATTGGTAAGAAGTTTATAGAGAGATTTTCTAAATCTAGGTGATGAAATGGCACACGAAATTCCAGACAACATACCCCAGGAAGAATCTTTAAACACACAAAGAGCTCTCACCTTATTCTATTCTGTCCTGAAAAATACTTAAGAAGCATCAGTGACAACTCAGAGTAGCCATTTGACTATAAAACAGCAGGTATTAGGCAGTATCCAAAAGAGGGTTTGAAGTACTTTGGAGAACAAACACTGTCACTGCATAACCCAGCAGCATCCTCAGAAGCTCAGCCAGGCACAATTAGGTTAAATAGTGTTGAAAAGAGTTTTTGTTTGGCATCTAAAAATACATTTAATTTGGAAAAAATAAGATCTAGCAGAAATAGGTGAAGTACAAAATTTCAGAGAAGGCAATATTGCCTTTTCAGGCTCCTTTTTTCTTTGCTGAAAAAGTTTAATAAATTGAATTGTCACACTTAAAAGGAATGACATTTGGGCAACATAATCACTGTGTGTTACATGCTGCTGCTTTGATAGTTTTGATTCAACACCAGTTAATGAAAGATTTGCCTGTAGCATTCCTACTACTATAATTTATTATCCAATTGTTCACAAAAATCACAGCAGCCATGTAGCTTTCCTGATGGGGAATTGGATCATATGTCAATAAAACTGGGTTCAGGCAGGCCCTAGCTCTGCTAGTGGTGTAGTCGGTACAGCTATCGCCTTTAATATTTCCTTCAGATTCCTTGTCCAGAAATACCCTAATGTTAATGTTTGTTTCTTTTTTTTCTGTGTGAAGCAGAACGAGACATCTCAAAATAGTGTTCTATCTGAAACTCTGAATATGCTGCAGAGTTAGGTGACTTGGAACTTATTAGGCTGTCAGACTCACATGTAAAGTCGTCTTTATATCAGGGCTTGGATGCTAGAGTAATCATTTCCAACAGTGAAAAAAGGGTTGTCAAGATATACTTCTGGAGGCAGTTATAAAACTGCAAAACGTTGGATATACAATAAGACAGATGAAAATCAGAGAAGCAGTTCCAAAGGCACATAAAAAGTCAATGATGCCTGCTCATAAACAGGCCTGCTGTATTACTGTGTGTAATTAAATACTGTTAGGTAAAAGAGACTCATTGCTGTATATAAATGATTAGGCAAGTTATTCAGAGTATGAAAGTTACAGATTGTGGTCTCTGCCATGAATCAAGTTCAGAATTCCCCTTCTGATTTTAAGGAAACTGGTATTTGGAAACCTTCTCAGGTCAAGACTAGAAATTCTAGTAAAAAAAAGAAACAGAAAATGAGAGAAAATCCACAACAACAAAACAAATAGCTTGATAGGTTAGACCTTTACATGGGATAGGTGAACTGATATTTTACTGATCAGGATTTTCCAACAATAACTGCCACAGAAATGTTTTGCAAAAATCTTAGGCTTGCATTACTGATGTAATTCTCAATTTGTTACGATGCCACTTGTTGAACAAGCTTCCAAAACTTTTTCTTCTGGCTGAGCAAGCCCTACTCTCTTGGGCTTTTCACATAGGGCAAGTGCTCCAGCCCCCAACCACCCCTCACTGAACTCACTCTAATGTATCACTATCATTCTGGGACTGATGGGCCTGTAAAACCAGAAGCAGTATTCTAGATGTAGCCTTGTGAGTGCATAGTAAAGGAAGGATGATCACTTGCTTCGCTGCCTGTGCTCTTGTTCATACAGCCCAGTATGGTGTTGGTCTTCTCTGCTGCCAGAGCATGCTGCTGGCTCATGCTCAGATTGCTGTCTACCAAAGTGCTTTTCAGCAGAGCTGTCCCCAGCCAGTCAATCCCCTGCATGTATTGTTGCAAATGTAGTCAGATTTGAAAAAGTCTGCAGTAATCTATGTCTGTAGTTCTGATTCATTCCTTCTGACTGTAGCTATCCAGCCAGAGGAAGTTCTCCAGTTCAATGAAGATTAAGTTTTCTCATTAAAACCTTAATCTAGAAAGCACCTTCCCCAAGATAGCTTTCTTACCCTTCTGTCCCTCTTCACACCATAAAACCCATCCAGTTGCTTTAATCACTGCATGGTACAGAGCTTCATACGAGGCTGGCTCCTCTCTCTTGTAAGCATTTTTAAAATTTCTCAAAAAGCAATATTCAGATGAGATTTGCTAGTGTACAGATCTGCACAGCCCCTCAGAAATAACAGATGCTGTCACTCTTGAATTCATGGCAGTGAACTGCACGAGTGCATAGAAGGGTGTGAAGGATGCCTCAATACTAACAGCATTTCTACTGAAGAGCATCTTTTAAGGGGTTGATTTTCAGAACTCTTAATCACGGTTGTAATCAGATACTTAGACTTGAATATTTATTATATACATCAGGCATTAAATACTTATTGTGATATATAGCTTGGGTTAGGATGTTATTTTTAAGTAAGCTATATAAAGCGCCTTCAATCCTGTCCATTCAGACACTTATAAGGCAGACTCCAAAACTGTGAAATTGGCTTAAAAGCCATGTGCTTAAAAAAGCCATTTGGAAACAGGACTGGAAATTCACTGCCTCCTTACTTTTTACCTTGACTTATGTTCTCAGACTTCTTCCTGCAACCATGAAGTCTAAAAATTTCAAATTAAAAAGCTGAAAACCTACTGCAATGTTTTATTTTACTAATTTCAGCTTTCAATACACCTCTTCTACTTTGCAAGGCTTGTAATATAATTGCAAACATTGGCTACGCAACATACTAAGATGTGTACACACAGCCATGCAGCTGAAAATTCCACAGCATAATGAAATATTAGTTGTAATTAACAAGAGACTGGATTGCTGAGGTTCTGTGGCATGTCTTCAAATATCTAAGTCCACATTCCTTCCACACAGTCAGCTCTGACGAAGTTTGTGAGTCCTTCATGCAGTGAGACTGTGGGAAGAGCCCATATGAGCAGAGAATAGGGGAACCTGCTGGTTTTCTGGAGAGTATCTGCTTTGTTTTAATATTCATATGAGAAAGGGCAATCTTTATATTACACTTAGTTCATTTCATGTGTCCCTGGGAGATTTTCCTCTATCAGTTCCAAGAAGAATTGCAGGGGAACATTTGTGAGTTTATGAATTTGTAGAGGAAGTAAATTTATCACTTTTTAAATATGTCTAAGCAGTTATACTTGTATTCTTCAGATCTAACAAATTGCGTATAGTCTGTCACTTTTTTCAGTAGTTATTGTTCTTTTTCTCCTAAGGGGATATGGTTTTCATGGCTTAGTGAGGCTCTGCTAATTATTACATACATCATATTTCTAAAGAAATTATGTTTATGTTAGCCATTTTTCTTTCAGGAAATGTTCAATTCAGTACTTATGTATAGATTGTAAATGGGTGGATTCCTTATTCCTTTTTTTTAGGGGAGGGAAGGTAATAGAAAATGTTGGCATTTATCAAGGAATAATGAATCAGTGTATCACAAGGTTCTGACAACTCTAGTAATTTTTTTCTACTTTGAATTTGAGAAACTGTCACATCTAGCTATGTTCAATCAAATTCAGAAGTTACTATGTGTAAATAAAAACACCATTTAAAACAGATGCCTAAACCTTACAACAACAACAAAATCAGGAATAATGAATAATAATTACTTAAATTTCAAGTTTATATTAAGTAATATAATGTATTATCAAAAAAGCTAGCAGGGGTTTTAGGATTAAATTAGTCCAAATCACCTGTGTACTGTGTATTCTTGAAATATTACTAGAAATCAAAAATATAATTCTAGTTGATAATTTCATTAAAAATTAACTCAGTACATATTTGCTTAGATCAAAAGTATGTTAAGAACAAAGATGCTGAGAGGCCAGCCATGCTCTGAAGCAGAATAGCACAGATGGTTTGGAGAAGGCAATGGTGATCATGTATCCCCACCTTCTCTCCTGCTCCTTTACTTTTTCCTGGGAGTGGAGAGATGGTTCAGACATTATTGGCCCACATCTGGGAAAGGACAAAGTGGGCAAGAGACAGAAAAAGCAAGACTGTGTATTCTACAAGGGGAACAAGACTTGTTTCATGTTAAATGCAACTTTCTCATCTTCTACCTATGTTACTAGCATATGCTATTGCATAATATTGTGATAACATTGTGGTACTGACTTATCTCCTGTCACTAAGAGACAGCAATATTGAAATTAAATTACCATTTAAAAATTGTAGAAAACTTCAGAATGAAAATAAGGAAGATGACAGGCAGTGGCTGACCATTCTATATGCACAAATTATCACCTAATAGACAATAATTTAATTAATTGTCATGGGTTCAGCAGTAGCAGTCATTTTTTCTCCTTCTTAGTGGCTGGTGCAGCACTGTGTTTCTAACTTTC
>WYDI02015145.1:0-10970 GCA_009867235.2 Psittacus erithacus
AGCATGAGGCTCAGAAAGTCCTTGGTCAGAGTAAACATTACTGAGCAGCAACTAAAAACATCGGTGTTATCAGCGCTCTTCCCAGGCTGAAAGTCAAAAGAAAGAGTGCTGCACCAGCTACTAAGAAGGAGAAAAAATGACTGTTGCTGCTGAACCCAGGCCATCAGCTCAAATCCATGCATCTAAGATCTAGATAAGATCCATGCGAATAGTCTATGAATCCTGTATTAACTATGTATTGAAGCATTTACAGGATTATTACTCTTACACTCAATCATCAATAGTCATGAATATTCTGCTTGATGTAAGGCTTGTGCCCATGAGAAAAATTCTCTTGATGATCTTGCTGTTTGCAGATGCTATTATTCTGATTTTATTGATTTCAGTGGTATAGGTAATTATTTTTTTCTTAAACAAAATCAATATTAGGCATTCTTTAGCAAAACTGACAGTTCCTACACCAATGCTGTTGCAATGAGTATAATTTTGAAATACAAATGGGGCAACTTTTTAAAATAAGAACATTTAAGAAGTACATTTAAGAAGTACATTTACAGATTCAGAAAATTTGGCACAAACCCCAAAATGCTTCTATACTGAGCTTGGCAGCAAGGTTTTGGTAGCAGAGGGGCTATACGGTTGGCTTCTGTATGAAGCTGTTGGAAGGTTCCCTTCTGTCCAATAGAGCCAATGGCAGCTGGCTGCAAGATGGACCCACTGCTGGCCAAGGCCAAGCCCATCAGTGACAGTGACAGCACCTCTGGGATAACCTATTTAAGAAGGGGGTGGTGGTAGTGGAACTGTGCAAAACTAGCAGCAGTCAGAAGAAAAAGGAGTGAAGGCATGAAGAGAAACACCCACGTCAGTGAAGAAGGAGGTGAGGATGTGCTCCAGGCACTGGAGAAGAGATTCCCCTGCAGCCCATGGTGCAGACGATGGTGAGGCAGGCTGTGCCCCTGCAGCCCATGGAGGTCCACAGTAGAACAGGTCTCCACCTGAAGCTCATGGAGGACACCATGCTGGAGCAGGCAGAGATGCCCTGAAGGAGGCTGTGACCCTGTGGAAAGCCTGTACTGGAGTAGGCTCCTGGCAGGACCTGGGACACATGGAGAGAGGAGCCCAGACTGGACCAGGTTCGCTGTAGGACTTGTGACCCCCTGGGGAGTCACGCTGGAGCAGTTCATGAAGAACTGCAGCCCATGGGAAGAACTCACACTGGAGTTCATGAAGGACTGTCTCCTGTTAGAGGGACCCCATGCTGGAGCACAGGAAAAGTCTGAAGAATCCTCCCCCTGAAGAGGAAGGAGAGCAGAAACAATGCGATGAACTGATCACAACTGTTCCCTGTCAGTGATAAAAAAGCACAGATAATCCAAAGCACTGTCATCTTCCTCTGTCTAGTGCTCTTCTGTGTGTCTTCCTAAGTTGTTTTTTGTTTTGTTTTGTTTAATCTTCATTAATCTTTTTCCATAGCTTCTATATTAAAGATTGAAAGACAGGCCAGTCCCTAATACTCCCAAATTATCCTTCATTTTGATTGTAAAAAAAGGCAGAAGCAAATTCCTGATAATTCCTATCAATATTGTTCTTTATTACATTATGAGATATTTACTTTCTCATAGGTATAGGTGGCTATAATCAAACCTGAAATGATCAGTGGGATACTTGTTTTCATTTTAGTTTTGGATTTTTTAAGAAAATTAATAAATATGAATTGTGGTACCTTTAACAGCAAATACTTTCTGTAAAGAGTCCTATAGATTCCTTTGCAGGAATGCGCTTAGGCATTATTTTTCCATACAAGATAAGGGACTTTTTTTTTAAATAAGGTCTAACTGCTGCACATTTATCTGAATTTGAAAATTCTTAACATATTTTCACTTCTTTGATTCTTCAGTTATTATGTTTCGTAGTCCATTGGCTCTGTTTATCTACAGATATTTTTAATTCCTAAAGTCTCATTTTATCCCTCAGATCCTTAATGGAATTTTAAGAAGACCCTATACCTTTCCATTTTTTAAAATTGTCTGTGATAATCAAAAACTTCATTTTTGCATTGTGGTGTTTTTATACGTTACATTTTTTCTAGTACCAGACTTTCAAAAGAGATGGGATAATTAGATCTATTAGCTTTCTCGCTTTTTTCCCCTCATTTTGCACTGATAAAGAAGTGTTTAAATTATTGTTCCTGCACTCATCCTTGTCAAGAATGATTAGTTTATTCTTCTGGTTCAATTAAGGTATTATTGTAGGTCAAATACTGTATGTAAACCAAAAAAAGCCTTTTTCTTTTTCTTTTTTTTTTTTGAAAATGGACATCTTATTGCTTGTTATATGAATAACCAACTGTCAATATACTTTTCATTTTCAGCCTCAGTATTTTTCATGTTGGCAATCAATGCAATGAAATTGCTGAGACTATGACTTGTTTCTGTTCCTGCCATCTCTACTTAGCAAGAGCAGAAAGCCACACTTGACAATGATTTGAAGTAGTGATACCTCCTGTGGGATTTAAAGCTTTTTACACAGACTAATAGGAATGTTTTCTGATGAATAGTTACTGTATATACAATGGTTTTTCAGGGGGTTTTTTTGTTGTTTTTTTTTTTTAATTTTCTGTTTGTTTGTTTCCTACTAATATGAATTAATTAAGTGGTTAATATATTTTGCAGGTTAATATATTGTAGACATGTGGAAGATGGTTTAAACATTAAAAATCAAAGGTTTTGAAGACTCTCTATGCTGAAGGACAATGCCAACTGATTAAGAGCACAAGGCCTGTAGACTACAGGGCACTTATATGTGAAAAGTGGTATTTTAACAAGTTTTTTTCTCTTTTTCTATCATTATTCTTGCAGATTGTCTCCTTAGGAATTGAGAGTTGGGGAGGAATTTTTCTTCTTTTTCTGAGAGGTACTTGTCCAGATGAAAAGAAGGGCTTTTTGTAGATTTCAGGGTATGCTTTGTGACCAGGAAAATTTTATAACCAATACAATGTCTGATCATCTGTCTTCCAACAGGCTATGGAAACCCCATATGAAATTTATTTAATCATTTCTGGTGCTCAGCCAATGCTCTTATCTCCTCACACCATCTCTTAAATCTTGGTCCCGTCCTCGTAATCTCACCTTGCAAGTATTTGGGGTTTTACCTATATAACAGTAAATACTTTTTTCTGTGGAAGGCCAGGCAAATTGTTATTTTTATTTTTTCCATCAAAAGAGATGATACAGATACTGAGCAATAAATGGAAAAAGAGCTTCCCTGAAGGATCCCCAGCTGATAGCAAGAATAGTTAAATACCTTCTTCCCTTCTTCAGTGATGATCAGTTAAACTAAAATTTGCTGTGTTATTATACAGTATCAGTATTTTCAATATTCCTAAACACAGGCCTGAAATGCTGTGTTGTAATCCATCTATATTACTCCAGAGGTTCCTATTCATAGATAAAACAGTTATAATAACTAGCTTGTCAATCAGAATCTGAACCTTGGTATCTCTTGTTTTATATTTGCATCTCGCAGGAAAAATCTTCACCTAAACATGTTGTTGTAGATATGCTTTGATATGAACAGTGTTCACACATTCCCCGTGGTTGTTAAACATGGGATTGGCTTGCAGTTCAAAAAGTGTGATAATCAGCATTGCCCTGGCATGCAGCATTCATTCATGGAGGTCTGATAAAACTACCAGGAGCTGTTCTGGTTTTGGTAAGGCTACCATCTGATGCAGCATTTGCTACTTCAGTCTTTCTATTCAAATGCTGAGGTAGAAGACATAGTAAATGTCATTAGTTTACTCCCCTTCTATGTAATCCCTTTTTCTCTGGAGTTTTGTTACTTCTTGTAGAAAGTGTCACTCTACCTTTACCTACTTTTCAATGACAGCTTTGATAAATATTACTTTTTTCTCTACATTTTAGTTTAATATCCTCTTCTGTTTTCTAAAAACATAAAGCATTCCTTCTTAGTTTTACATGCCTGCCTTAAGATGATGTATTGTGTTTGGCTGGGGTAGAGTTAATTTCCTCCATATAAGTTTGTGCGGGGCCATGTTTTGAATTTATGCTCAAAACAATGTTGATAACACAGGGATGCTTTTGTTGCTGCTGAGCAGTGCTTACACAGAGCCAAGGTCTTTTCTCCTTCTCACACCACCCCATCAATGAGTAGGCTGGGTGCACAAGGAGTTGGGAGGGACACAGCTGGGACAGCTGACTCCAACTGATGCAAGGAATATTCCACACCATATAGCATCATGTTCAGCATGAAGCTTGGGTGAAAAGAAGGAAAAGGGGATGCTGGGAGTGATGGCATTTTTCTTCTCAAGTAACCATTATGTATGATGGAATCCTGCTCTCCCGAAGATGGCTGAATGCCTGCCAGACTGTTGAAGTGGTGAATGAATTCCTCAATTTGCTTTTGCTTGCATGCACAGCTTTTGCTTACCTCATTATTTCAACCTATGAGTTTTCACACTTTTAGCCTTCCAGTTGTTTTCCTTCTCCCCACAGAGGGGTGGTGGTGAGCAAGAGGCTGGGGGGTGCTTAGCTGCCTGCTGTGGCTACCCACAACAGATAGGTGATTAACTTGGACATATTTAGTGCATTTCTTCCAAGTTCATTCCCTCAAAACCAATCTTAAATAAGCTTTCTGTAGGAAAATAACCGAGGTTGGGGAAAATAGAGAAACATAATTTCGCAAAGTTCAGCTCAGAGGCTGTAATATTAGAGCAGATTTGAGATGAGACACAGTTGCTGCTCCCAGGAACAGAGTGTGCTTGGAACAGACAAGGACTGTAAGAACATGGCGTAATATCCTTGAAATGGGGAGTAGAGTGGTACTGAGGTACCATGGCTTATCCCTGTTGCCAGGAATAAAGAAGATAACCACATAGTTATCATTAAGAAAGATGAATCGCAACTGCTGCCTCAGCAGTGATGGTGAAATTGTGTTCTGAAGCTGAACTTTGCTCATTATAATGTCACAAAAGATACTCACCTCTGGGCTGTGACCACCCCCCCACTGAACTTATGTATGGCTTAAGCAACTCAAGCTCCACCTAAAGAAGAAATAGTATAAATTCTTGAAAGAGAAGGGGGATTTTGGGTGAGAAGTCCTCCATCGAAAGATCTGGGATCAGTCGACAGGCTGGACCTCTCTTCTCCCCCCTATAAGGACGCCTACTGGGTAGGAGCTCTGTGTTATGTGCATTTACTTACTAACATCTTGCTAGCTATTTAGTGTTATAACTGATCAGTTTTGATTATATATCATTGTCAACCAAATCTGTTTTCATGTCGCGATGCAGGAGTCACGGACAACGCTGAGCCGATCAATATGATCCAGCGAATGCCGTTTATTGCCTCTTAACACACTGCTTATATAACAAACTTGAACAAGCACGAGCATCATAACAACTTTTGATTGGTCTGACAACACTGTTCACGCACTGGATAGCAACACTCGATTGGCCCCTGCTGGATGTCCATGCGCATGCCTCGTGCACCCTGCAGAGACACCGTCTTTCAACCCCGAGGTATCTGGATTGCTCACATGATGTCGCCGTCGCACAGCCAGTCCCGACATTTTCACAGTCAGTCCCTATCACTGGCTATCTCAAATCTGTATTCTGTCACGAGTCTATTTAATAAATTTCTTATATATATATAAGTTTCTGGAAACTTCATAGTTGATATAAGCAGTTTGGCCTAATGTGCTGCTCATGAGGTTCCTGAATAGGTTAAGCGAACACCCTCAGACTTAGCGAGCTGCCCAGGGGAGGGTAAGCGGGTCGGGTACAAGGGTATTGTCTTCCTTGGGAAGCAGGTAGACTGGTCTCCCTGACCTCTATCAGTGTGGTGCTCCCTGAATAGGTTGGGTGAACACCCTCCAACTTGGCGGGCTGCCCAGAGGGCAGGTAGGTTGGATACAAGGGTCTCATCCTTCTTGGGAAATGGGTAGACTACCTGGCATCATAACGTGACACTTTCTATCCATGTTATTGATTTTCTAATGTTGCTTTGTTATGTTATATGTTGCAGGTTTTTTCCTTACGATTTGATAGATGATAATGCATCATGACTTTGATTAGGTCTAATAACTCTACCCAAGCAGTACAGCTATTTATATAGTTATACAACATAACTGTAGTCTAGCCAGTAATATCTGAGTTGTTCTTTGTGTCTTAACCTAGCAAAATTTCTTGCTTTTAATGAAGAAATCTTCGTGTCATCTCTTACATTTCCCCTCAGTTCTTCCTGGATCACTTTCTTCTCTTCAAAGATTTTAGGAAAAACACTCCTTTTTCTTATTTGAAAGTACTTATATCTTCATCTTCCGGGATTGTTTTGAAAGAAAGCTTGAGATTACCACCCTGTGAATACAGCCATTGCCTAGGGCAGAATTTTCAGAGTAGATTGATTGCTTGAGTTTTAATTTCCTCACTTTTCTTTTTCCTGAGTACATTATCATATCTCCAGTTTCCTTTTTACCTTGCATTGGTATCCATATGTATGCATAAATCCAACTATGAAGCATAGAATTTTGTATTTATCTTTCAATCCAAATAAGTTAGCTACAAAGTACACCTTATTTTTCATTTATCATCTATCAAGATCTTAATAATGATGCTTGCTATTTCTTTGAACACAGAGAATGAATGAAAAGCCATTCTACCTTCCACTTCATTGGACTAGCTGTATTGACGGTATGTTATGTTTCTAAGTGATCTCTGTAGGGGTCTTATTACACATCATAAGATGATCTTTAAAAATATAACAGCAAAAAGACCAAAACACCAAACATTTAAACAAAAATGAAGAAAAAAACCATAAAATGGTGAAAACAGTAGTAATAGACAATTTCTCCAAGTTTATGATAAATTTTATTTTCTAGCAAATGAAAACTACCAAGATGCACAAGATAATTCTTGGATTATCTTTCTTTTTATCAAAACCATGATGACCTACACAAAAATTTGAATAATTAGCACATATATGGAGTATGATACACTATATGTCTTTGCAGTGAAAAGCAAACTAAGAGATTGATGATTCTCAAGAATTATTTTTAAAAGTTCAAAAATAAAAGTAATCCTGGTGAGCTCAATAGGGCTCTTCTTAATTCAGAACTAAGAATTTCAAGAACAAGTGGCCAAAGGTCATGGCTATTTTTAATGATCATGAGGATTTGGGGTATTAGGAAAGGTATTTTGAACCAGGATAGCATATCAGAAAAGATAAACAAAAAGTTGGTAAGCATAGTTATGATGCTGAAAGGCACAAGACACTGAACAGCAAGGGATAGAGCTGCACTGGATCCTGTAAACAACAAGATATTTGAACTTCTTTTCCTAAAGAAGAACCAGGAAGGAGGAAGGCAGAAGATAAAGTAGGATCTTGGAGTGGACATGCACAAGGAAAGAGAAGAAGCACCTTAGGTGAGCCTGATGTGTGGGTCCAAGTGGCAACATTGATATTTCCATTGCCAGGATAGATCAATATTCAAACAGGGAGTAGGGTCTTGGTGGAGAAAACAGCAAGCTCAGATTTGACCACAGAATATTTTAAGCTGAGTAGAAAACAGTACCATGTTTTCTGGTGAAAACAATAAACTAAAAGCTATACAGTGGTCATGAAGGAACAATGAAGACAGAGAAAAAGGTATGAGTAATCAGTATAATAAACTGTTTCATGAGGCAGAGATCACCTTTTTTTAATGTTGATATATTGTGACTAATACACTCTCCTATTGTGAGAGGCATAACACTATCACAGAATCATGGATTCATAGAATAGTTAGGGTTGGAAAGGACCTTAAGATCGTCAAGTTACATCCCCCCTGCCATGAGCAGGGACACCTCACACTAAACCATGTCACCCAAAGCTCTGTCCAACCTGGCCTTGAACACCGCCAGGGGTGAAGCAGTCACAACTTCCCTGGCCAACCCATTCCACTGCCTCACCACCCTTACAGTAAAGAACTTCCTTATAGCCAATCTAAACTTCCCCCAATTAAGTTTGAATCCGTTACCCCTTGTCCTATCATTACAGTCCCTAATGAAGAGTCCCTCCCCAGCATCCTTATAAGCCCCCTTCAGATAATGGAAAGCTGTTATGAGGTCTCCACGCAGCCTTCTCTTCTCCAGGCTCAACAGCCCCAACTTTCTCAGCTTGTCTTCATATGGGAGGTGCTCCAGTCCCCTGATCATCCTCGTGGCCCTCCTCTGGACTTGTTCCAACAGTTTCATGTCCTTTTTACGTTAAGAACACCAGAACTGCGCACAATACTCCAAGTGAGGTCTCACAAGAGCAGAGTAGAAGGGCAGGATCACCTCCTTTGACCTGCTGGTCATGCTCCTTTTGATTTAGTCCAGGATACAGTGGCGGCAAACACACACTGAAGCCGGCTCATGTTCATTTTCTCATCAACCAACACTCCCAAGTCCTTTCTGCAGGGCTGCTCTGAATCTTTTCTCTGCCCAACCTGTAACTGTATCTGGGATTGCTCCGACCCAGGTGTAGGACCTTGTACTTGGTATGATTAAACTTCATAAGGTTGTCATCAGCCCATCTCACAAGCTTGATGTGAAATCATTGGCTGCAAACTGTTAATTACAGGTCTGTTATTTGATATAGCTTATTAAATATTAATAACAGAGGCCTTTTCTCTTCTTAGATCACAGTTCAGTGGTTAAATCATGCTGGCAAAAAATGTGATTTTAAGTAAAGGTAACATACCACTTAACCTATATTTTCCATTCAAAGCATGTTCTTGAATGAAAGGTGATTTAATTATTCATGTGATTCTGATGTGAAGGTACCTGTATTTTCTGTCATGAAGATTAACTAGTTCATGCTTTGCAATGCCAGGTTCATTTAGTGTCAGCTTTTCCTGCTTGTTTTCACTTAGATTTCTGTCACATCTAGAACATCTATCAATTCCAAGATTATGACAGCACAAATTCATCCCAATAGCGTTTAGTTCAGATTATATATATTTTTTTCCGCATACATATATATATACACCTATATATATATATGTAAAATACGGAAATTTCCTAAGCAGTTAGGTGTCGATTTTAGGTGTTGATTCAGAGTCTGGGTTACTTTTAAAGTGAAGTAACGTGCAAACAGCAGACTCATCACAGTAGCTCAATAATAATGCTATGTTCAGTTAGAACTCTGACACTTTCTAATTAAGTATCTATTAACTATCTGATCCAACTATTGCATTTACTGGAACACAATTGATCTTAGCTCAGTTTTAAACTCCTAATAAAGAGGAATATAAAAATTACTCTATTATTCTGAATCACACCACTTCAGCAATTAATTCTTTTTCAGGTGGAGAACAGCTATGTTTTCTTTCATTGTAAATCTTTCTTACAGTTTTCTGTTTTACAAAGAACATCGCACACAGGTATATCTGCCAAGATTTAAGTACTTCAGAATATGCACATGTAATTTTTATATGGATTGCTACTTGTATGATAATCATTTTCATTCCCACCCTTTGAGTGAGTCTTATCATTCCAAGCTTCCTGCTTGTGCGCATGGAATATATCACAGGTTGCATTAGATTACCGGTTTCTGACTCCCACAGAAGACCCCCGTGTCTCCACCATATCTTGTCATCTGATGTCATCTGACATGTGTGTCGTTCAGTAGAACAGTTCTGGAGCTGTGGAGATGAGGGAGGAGGCTTCTTGGGTTTACCTCATCAAATGTTTCCAAAAAACATATTATATGTCTAAATTACTAAAAAAAATATAATTGCTGTTTTACATGGAACTGTATCGGGTCTTTCATTCAGAGCTCAAACGCAATGACCAGCTATTGTCCACAGTGTTTTCTTTGCATGTCCAAGTACTAAAATTGTGTGAGGAATGGAGAGAGAAGACAGAGAATTGAGAAAAACCATGTGAGAAAAGAATCAAAGCCACAGCCATTACTGGTGCTGCTAGCTCTAGAAAAGGCAGCTATGTCCATAGTTACTTCAGGTTAATATGGCTATAGCTTCTCTGTATCATTATTACATCAGGTGAATATGGTTATACTGTCTCTGTATCATTAAGTAGTGCATGAAAAGAGAACATTTCTTTTACATTCTGTTCTACTGTCTCTTCATAATAATAAAAAAGAAAAATGAAATTTTCCTTGCATTCACCTAAATCTACCCTTTTTCAGTTTAAAGCCACTGTCCGTTGTCCTGCCACTATGGGCCTTCATTAAAAGTCTCTCCCAATTTTCTTATGAATCCTCTCTAAGTGCTGAAAGGCTACGGTAAGGTCTTGGAGACTTCTCCGGGATTCTTCCTCTCTGCCTTTCCTCATTGGATAAGTGTTCCAGTCCTCTGTTCATTTTCATAGCCGCCTTCTGGATAGCAAAGTGCAGGACTTTTCTCTTGGCCTTACTGAACTCCATGAGGTTCGTATGGTCTTACTCCTCAAGTTCACCAAGGTCCCTCTGCATGGCATCCTTTCCCTCCAGTGAAACACCTGCACCACTCAGCTTAGTGTCATCTGCAAGCTTGCTGAGGCTTCACTTGATCCCACTATGTCATTGCTGAATGTAGTAAATAGTGTTGGTTCTAGTACAAATTTTTGAGGGACAAAACACATTATTGGTTTTGACTTTGACAGTAACTCTTTGGATGTGACCATCCAGTCAATTGCTTACTCAAACCCATATCTCTCCAAGCAGCAAGAATGTTATTTGGGACCATATCAAAGACCTTACAGAAGTTCAGGTCAACAGTCACTTCTTTAGTCACTTCATGGTCACTTCTACTTCATCAGCCAGTAGATTAGTCAGACACAATTGTCCTTGGTGAAGCCATGTTGGTTGCCTGTAATCACCTCCCTGTCTTCTACATGTTCTATCTTCTAGAAGTGTGATAAACACAGTTATGATTCGTGTCAGAGTAAAATATGGAGTGGTAGATGTGGTCATTGTACCCTGTGTGGA
>WYDI02015146.1:0-18736 GCA_009867235.2 Psittacus erithacus
CCTCCTTATATCCAATCTAAACTTTCCCTGTTTAAGTTTGAACCCGTTACCCCTTGTCCTATCACTACAGTCCCTAAATGAAGAGTCCCTCCCCAGCATCCTTATAGGCCCCCTTCAGACACTGGAAGGCAGTTATGAGGTCTTCACACAGCCTTCTCTTCTCCAGGCTGAATGGCCCCAACTTTCTCAGCCTGTCTTCTGTATCTTCTTTTCCATCTCCTTTTCTTTCAGGCTGTTTGTAAGAGAAATCGCACATTTTTGTGGCTCACAGGAAATGTTTATCAGTTCTTGGAACATCAAATATCAGCTGTCTTCAGGCACAGCACTTCAGTAATTAAAAACATCAATCAGCAGTTCAAAAGGCAATATGGCATCACAAGCAACCTTTGTTATGTGACTGCATACTGTATCCCAGCTGCTGTGACAGGCCATACCTTTTCCAGGAAGCCACTTGAGAGCTGGAGTAAATGAAGGCAGTTTACCCAGTCTGAATTTTTGCCCCAAATGTCTTCAAACTTTCCACTCTGTGTTGGTTTTTGTGATGTGTTTTCGTTGTCGTTGGTTTGGTTTTGTTTGGTTGTGTTTTTTCTAATACCTAGAATAAAACACATTCCATTTTAAACTGCAAGAGTCCAGGAGCTGGGTGGGAGTCTTGGGCTAAATCCGAAGCCCCTATACTTCAAGCCATTCTGACAGCAAGGCAATCCCTATGAACTTCAAGTGCTCCCCAAGCATATTGCTTCTACAGCATTGATTCAGTTCTATTGTAACAGCTAGAGTAATAGTTAAAAAACACTTTCCAAAATTCATGTGTGTGAGCTTTTAATTTATGCTGAATGCTTGACTCCATTGCTCCAGCTTTCAGGAAAAGGAATGGAAGCAGAACCTTCTGTACCACTCCTCCTCACTCATCCACAAAGTAATTTGCAGACATCTGTAACAGAGCACAGAAACCAAACCCAATGAATTGAAAAATAATTGAAAAGCCATTAAAGGGGTTTGCAGAGCCTTATAAATAAAAAGGAATTAAAAGAAATGGAAGCACAACATTTGTAATTAATTTATATGGTAAAAGTTTACACTTGATATTCCATACAGCTTTTAGATTAATTATTATGCCAACTTGCTGGAGAAGTGTACTGATTAGAAAGGGGAGAAGCAATAAATCTTGTTTTCCTCATAGGAAATATACCCATCTTGTTTACAAACACAAGAAGTTACTTTTAACTCTCAGGAGATCGCTGGAACATTCCATCTTTTCTCCACCTACTTCTTCAATGCATCTCACACAAAAATGCAGTGATTGCTCTGGCTCTGAACATAAAATGGTAAATTCAATTATACCTGCTCTGCAGAAGTATTAATGTTCTCTTAGGTCTGTTCCACTCAGAGCCAGCTGCTTTCCATGTTAGTAAAGGGGAACCAATGAAACTGTCTTTCACTCATTCCAGTGATTATCTCAGAGAAACCTGCAAAAAAAAGAGTTATTTTGGTTCCTTTCCTTGGTTGTGTGTTCTCCCAAGATACCCGCATTAGTCACCTCTCAGGCAGTTCTCAAGACTCTCAACTTTTGGTGAAGAAATCTTCAGCTTTTTATTCATTTACAGAACATGCAGAAAAGGCACAGTTGTCTTGAATCAAGAAACTAAGGTGGACAGGATGCTTTCTGGCTATAGCATTTGAGCAGCTGCATCAGGATTTAGTATTTGCCCCAGAGCCTGAGAGGAACAAAGGCTTGTCGACTTTTGGGTGTATTGTGCTGCTGTAGAGTGCTTCACAGTGCATGTAGCACAAGCACTCCTTAGTACTAAAAAGTACACTGTGCAGCTCCATGTTAAACTAAACACACCGACAGCTTACCTGGAAATAATTCAATATGAAGTCTCTAAGCCCTGGAATAGCTTGGAAAAATGCAATAGCTCTTCCACCGTATAAAGAAACCAAGCCCCACGCAAAGGACTTTACCCACAAAGGTGCTTACTCGAAGTTGGGTTTCTTTACTGCTTTGACATTAATCAAAATTAAGCAGTGATTAATAATTTCATTACCTCAGAGTGACAGGCAAACGCATAACACCCATCTGAGGTGTGAGCACAAAGCAGGTACCCACTGCTTTGCCCACAGTAGTCAGTGCTAGTGGACATACTACCACACTTGGTTTTGTAAAAAGGCAGATAATGCTTTCTTCAGTGGATGAAGAGCAGGGAAGGGCTTTGGGTATCCAGCTCTGGTGCTTAATCAGAGTTAATTTAAGACAATTTTCAATGTCAGAGGTTTCCCTCAAAAACTCTCTTTTCACAAAACAATGAAATTGTGAAAACTACAAACAGCAGTATTCTCCATCCACCTCCTCAAGAATCAGTGATGTTAGACTAGTTGCAGGGTAAGAGCTGAGCAACTCTTCAGCCTCACTCTAAGGCTGTGCAGCAAACAAACGCAACACAATATAAACAGTGCTGCTACCACAACCCTGATGAGTGTTTTAGGCTTATAACAGAGGGTATTTGTAAGACATCGTACAGTAACACTAGTAAGTGATTACACCAGGATGTGAAGGGTTCTTTAACTTCCTATGAAAACCCAAACCTAATTTTGAAACGTTAACTGAAGAACTAGAAACAGAGCAGAACAAACACGTAACTTCTAAGTGATCTGGGTGCCTTGTATTTCTACAGACCATATAGCAGTAAGGTAATCTCCCAGCACAGCCTATATTAAATATGGTACATTAGCACTACTCACTTGTACGTTTGATTTCAAGTCTCTGTCTGAGGCTGAATTTGAAGTCTGCTGGAGCATGCAGCTCCTAAACAACACCCAGAAGAGACTAGGCTTGTCACCTGGGCATGCACAAGCTGGAGCTAAAGAGATCTTCTCTGAAGATGATGGGACATACAAGTTCGAAGGCAACCTCCTGAGCGACACTGCCTGGTTGGAAGTGAAGAAGCTCAAGCAAAGGGATAGGGGACCCTACACACACCAGGCAGCATGCTTAATGCCACATCCATACCTGGAAGCAAGCAGCAATAGAACATATGTATATGGTAGGGTTTTATTAACCTGTTTACAAGCCCTTCTTCCCCATAGGTAGCTAAAACATGGGGCGCTTATACAAAGGAAAAAGATGCAATTATTTGGCAATCAATGGATAAAAGTTAAATTTATCAGAATCTCAAATCTTCAAACCTGCAATGGTAGCCATGGATACGGAAATCCTGCCCTTATTATCCACAGGCTGAGACCCTGTGTGACCATGAATAATTCCCAGGTTTCCTTATAGTCCTGTTTTGACATGAAGGTGTCCTCTAGTCATGGGTTTGTAACAGGTGAAAGTCCTGCGGCTGTAGAAATCTTGGCAAAGTGGCGTATAAATCCTTTATTTCACATACCAGTTCAGAAAGTGGCTTCTCATTTATCAAAGAAGCAACAGTTTCAATCTTGGAAATGAAATCCTGTATTCCTTGCCACGCTTAAGCCATGCAATCAGCAAACTATGATCGTGTACATATACCTTTTGGCTTAAAGCTTGCAAATGCATTCTGTGTTCTGGCAATGGCTTTCCTGCTCAGTACTACTTAACAATGTGCTCTGAAACAAAAAGGACTTTTAAAGAACAAGTGTTTGCTCTTGGTATTTAGAAACATTGATTCTTTTTTATAACATTCCCATCAGGGGGTGTGTTTTTCATCTCCTTCCCAATATGGGCCTGATTTGCCACAATGAAACCTTTTCATCTTTCCTTCTCTTTCCTCCCTAGTTCCTGAATTTGGGCTCTGCTTGTTGCTGGAGGCATACATTGGCTTAATTATAGGAAAGTGTGCCGAATGTTACCTGCCCTGAAGCCCAGTTTTAAGGTTGTGCTACTTTTTGATTAGGAGCAGAAGATGTGTCACCAGCCTCTTCTAAGACATCAGATATTAAGTGAGTCACCTGCATTACAGTTGTAGTAATCGGTGCATCTGCCATAGTCACAGCCATGCGCAGTTTGTGCTAAGGTAATTGATTTGCTTTGAGGTTACATATGTCCTAAGTAGCAGAGTGACATTTTATAGGCAACAAGATTCTGTTTGCATTGAATTTTCTCCTTATTTGAAAGGGGTAAGGGGGCAGGAAAAACCCAAAAGGTCTTAAAAGAACCATCCAAGGTCTTAACTCACCTTTAAATAAGGGATCTTATTAAGAAATATGTGAAACACCTGTTTTTATCTATATAGACAGGGAATAGGGAAGAGATCTTCAGTCGCTTCTGCCTTTTAAAGTTCAGATGTGTTACAAATTAATCTGTGTTAAGAGAGGTGTGATTTGCAAGTACAGGTTAGCTGTTGGGATTAGACTCAAGAAGCTTTTTAGAGTTTGCATCTGAAAGGCACAATTTATGGCCTCAGCAGACTTCCCTACGTTAGAGAGTGACTAACCCTATTCCGCTGGAGAAGGGAGGACAGGAACAATTCAATGGGCTGAGAAAAGACAGGGACTAAAACATAAAGCATTTTCTGCATTAACATTGTCTCAATTCATTCCTCTCTTCTCTGCCTCAGCTTCCTCTGAGAGGCAGAAATGACAGCTATGCAAATACTTTGAATGGAAAGGCATTGGGTTTAAAAGGAAAACAACAAAATCCCATCAATTCCCAGGACACTCACCAGAGCATCCTGCTGCAAAGGGCATTCCAAGGAACAGGGGCACCAGGTAACAGCAGCATCTCAACACCTCCTTGTTCTTGCCTAGTGAATTACAGGACACATTAGAAAACAGAGCTGTGCACTCACATGACCATATCATTTGAAAACCTATTCAGATTGGAAACCCAGATAAACACTTTGTTTAGCTGCGACACAAACATCATCAAATACTGATAGAAAGCAGAAATTCATAAAAACCTTCATGCAAGATGATATCCAGTTCAAAAAGTCTGCAGTGGATTTAATACCATTGGGACAATGCAAGTGATGGCAATTATGAAGAAGACTAGAGGCTGTATATTCCCAGCTTCTTCTCATGCTCCCAGTGCTTTATATCCACCTCAAGGGTTTTTTTCCCCTCATACGTTCAAGCAGTTCAAAAGCATTTGGCATTTGTTATTGTGCCAGCTGCTTATTCCTAGTGCTATCTAACAGGATTAGGGGGATGCAGAAAGTGGGGATGCACTGCTCCTGTAATACTTTGGGAGATTAAATGTTATCTTTGCAACATTTTAAAGCCTTATTCCATTTTGCACCAATTTATAATGGAATGATTTCTCCTCTCCCTTCCTTCCCCACCTCCTCCTGTGTTTGAAGAGCAGCATGTCACCTTGAGAAACAGCATGTGGGATCTAGATGAGAGAGGTGGGAGAGAAAAGCTTTCAGGAGCAGATTTGTAGTCCTGTGGGAATCAAAAGCGTAAATCAGAAAAGCACAGGATTAACTATAATCTCATTTTTCAGTGTAAGAAGTAACGCAACCGTATGCTTTTTCCATTCTTGTTAAAAGCAAAACTAGTTTTCTCTTTAGATAGTGACAAAAACATCCGCTAAGATTTATCATTTCTGCCTTTAATGTAGCTACTTCCCTTTATTCTAAGAATAAATAGCTTCTAGCAAGTTGAATAGCAAGATATTAAGAAGCCCACTGCCTTCTAGTTAATTAGAAGCATACCTAGAAGGAGCCCATAGATCCATTTATCCAAACTACTAAAGAAACTAAGATACATTACCTAACAATCCTGTTACAGCCTTGTTGATGTTCCTGTGTCTGAATGCAATCTAAATGACAGCAGATATAAGATATTGTCCTAGCTAGGGACATGCTGCTATAACAGATACCTCTGAAAGCCTTCCTCCCTTCCCTGTGCAGAGCATTTGGAAAAGAAGAAGGAGCAGTGAGAGGAATATTTAAAGAGGCATAAAGGAATGGGCATGTGTGCTTCACAGGAGGCACTACTTACATTAATTTTGCCTCAGCTGCTTCCAGGTACTAAGCAGGGTACATTTACTTAGGATAGTGGCCAGGCTTCAGCTGGCTTTCAGCACTGGCTTGCAGGTAAATAGGCTTGACCTACTGTGTGCAGGAGTCTCTTAACTACTCACACATGACATAAGTTAGTGCTGTCAGGAGGCAGTGTTATTCCCATGCTGCAGACACGTGCCAAGAGGTCTTAAATGAAACTAAACTGCAAGAGCTTGGTCAGAGAGGTTGCAGCTCCAGGTTGTAGTCAAGAAGGCTTACCTCTTTACTCTCTAAGTCACTGAATTGGTTAATACCCACATAGATTATTGTAAGAGAAAAAGAGCAGCTTTCAGTTGAATGGATTAGTTTCCATTTTAGCTTGAACTCTTTAGACTTCTCTGAATCCTGGCTTTTTTAACCTTTCTTCCTACCCTGTTTTATGCCTTGTTTCACCTTTTCTCCTAAACGTGCATTCTGCTGGATTTTAACTTCTCACTTTCCCAGTTATAATTTACATCCACATGCAGGCAAATTTAATGGTCAAGAACAGCAACTAGTAAAATGTTAAAGCTGCTAGAATGAGCTGAACTATGCAAGCTGGCAGTTAAGTAAGAAACCTGCCTTTTACATATTTACTTCAGCAGCTCCCATAGCAGATGCCTCAATTTGCTATCAAGTAGGAAGACACTCAGCATCATTCTAAAGCAGAGATTCCCATCCATCCTCCTCCACTAATCTTTGGGAGCATTTGTCTTGAAAGAGTCATTCATCCTGAATCCATCTCACTCAGCCTCTCTATTATGCCATTTTATTAACATCTGTGATGTGACTGAAGCATTCAGGATTTCATTCATAACCTGTACAAAACCCAGCTACAGACGTAGCTGATAAATGAAGCTCCAGGTTCTACATGAAATGTTATTACATAATACATCAGTTTTATGTCAGAGCTACTGATGTTTTTATGGCCTCTGTATTCAAAGTAATGCGCCTGTACTCACAGGGGCTTCATAATTTGAATAGCAAGCATCTTTTAGATTGACAAAGTCATTTATAAAACCTGCATCGTGGCTTAAGGCTAGTTATATAAATGAGACGTTGTTCTTGAAGTGAGAATTGCTGTTTCTTTCTGTTGATGAATGTGGTCTGCATGTTACCCAGAGAAACTTCTAATCCCCAACAGTATCCCGAAAATAGGACTATGCTAACAAAGACCATTTTTACTTGCAATCCTACCCAATCAAATTTGAGCAATGGCTTTTTGCATATGGACATACGTAGCTCAATGTCTTAAGCAATTCCTTTCTCATGCCATAGCCAGCGTAAGATCCCAAAAATTCTGAGGCACAGCACCTGCAACAGCTCTTCTGAATCTTGACAACATGGGCGTCCCCATACTTTGGCCCCAAGTAGTGTGAAAAATAAAGGTTGAGATACAGCAAAGGGTCTTCAACAACGTATTTCTGAGCCCTCTTGGTAGACCTGAGCAACACTTTGTTGAGCTAAAGAAAACAAGACAAATATTAATAAGTAGCAGCTGCTGGTTTTGATCTAAAATACATTTTTAAATGTGCCTTACCTGCATCTCTCAGGTGTAAATTAAGGAAAACCGTACTGAAGATATGGCGGTGACCAGTTGCAAGCAATGTCAGATTTGATGAATTAACTCAAATTCTCTTGTTACTCCAGTTTTTCCTACAGGTTCCCCTCTTTTCTTCCGAATTTGTCACGTTTCCTGTCCTTTTTCTTTGCTAAAATCCTGATAATCTGAACAAAGACACACCCAAGCAATGTTCATGCTGGACATCACGCTGCATTCTCTCTTGCTGGCCTTGTTACCTGGATGCAAAGGAAGTATGTCACATAATTAAGGTCGTGTCTTAAAGCTTCAGTGTGACAAAACTGTTTTGCAGCGCTACTCGGATTTGGAAAACAGGGAAACTGGAAGCAAGTTCAGTCAATTTATCATTACAAACCCCTCAACCCTAAGCTGTTTAAGGATACGTTGCTTCAAGTTTCACTATGACTCAACTTTCTTTTGTTAACCCTTTTATTCTAATGTGCCACAAAAATGTGAAAGGGGTTTAAGATGGCTTTGGGAAAATGGTTGAAAAGATCTGAGTCCATCTCAAATCCTAAAAGTATTCAAATGGGAATGTTTCCTATTGACTGCTGATGGTGAAAATCAGGGAACAAATTCCCTTTTGATGTGAGACTGCTCAGAATGGTCCTGAGCACCTTTTCCTTCTACTGAAGCAGGGAGGGTCTTACTGGCTCAGCACATGGCCCTCTGAGTCTGTTGCAATCTCTTGTTTGGTAATGGGAGGCAGGAACTTTCCACAATTCAAACTTTTACTCTGTTCCCATTAAATACTATGTTCTGGTCTCCTTTTATATTCAAAAAGAAGAAAGATGAGCTTTCAAAATGCTTAGAGTTGTTTCATTATCTAAAAGAAACAGATGGAAGATTTAAATAACTTCAAGTGGCCATTTAAAGATCTGCAATGCGTTTGGTCTTTTCATCTTATTTAACTGCTATGTGACTCATTCAATAGCTGTGAGAGAGTAGAAGTATTCCTAAATTAATGACAAAGTCACTAGGAGAAATCTAGTAGGTTGATGAAGAAAACCTAGCCACACTCCCTTCATTTTAGCATTTCATGTTTAGCACTGTCTAATGCAACGCTGTATCACGGCATTTGCATTCTGAATTCTGGAGAGAGGACATCAGCTTCGATAAGCAGGTTCAGATGTTAGCGTGTTCCAGCTTTCAGAAATGTGTCAACATGAGATGGGGGAAAAGGTACCATTGATAAGCTTGGTAGCTTGCTTCTGAAGACAACAAAGGTAACTAAAAGATACTTTAGCTTCATGCATTTCTCAAGAGACCACTTAAAAAGAGCTTAATAGGTATTGCCTATCATCATCTCTATGAGCCCAAACCCTTTATTTAGTATGGGAGAGAACACAAAGGACTTACCTATTATCAGTTTATTTTTCACTCTGTCTCTGGCACTTTGCAACCACACATAAACACAGTCTCTCCTCCAGCGTGTTTTCTGCCCTCAGAGAAAGGAAACTGCTGAGTGGACAGAGCAATAAATTAGAACGGTGACAAGATTTTACATAAACATTATAGAAGTTGTGCATGTAAACAGCTGAGATACTCTGGGAGCCTGACACTGAGAACTGGAATGTGAAGAAATGCATATGTGTGCACACATACACATACATTTGCATATGTACATATGCAAATGTATATCAGCCCAAAACGCTTTAAGTACAAATAGTAACCTGGGTAAATTGTACAATATTGAGAATATAGAAATCTTGTGTCTTTTATTCCTATTTTCATGCTTTTGCAGTAGTGTTTGGCAAGCAGTGTAAAACTGATGGTCCTTACGTACAGCACCTGGTTTTGGAAACAGCACTCCTCTTTCTGGCATCCCAGAAAATTTAACATCCTTACCTAAACTTTAGCTGTAATAACTTAGTTCCAAGAAAATCTACCTCCAAATCCTTTAAGATATACTTTACCACAGCAAGAATAAAATAATGCATTAACTAACTTAATGCTTCCTTTATGCTCTTCTCAGCTTTAAAGAAAATCTCCATCTGCAAGATCACATTCACAGCCATCAAGTATATGCGGACATAAATATTAGAAGGCTGAGTACCAAGTGTGAAAGATGAGTGACCCTGAACGAAATTTAACAGCCAAAATTCTCCTCCTAATCTTCCTGTGTGTTGCTAGGAAAGTTATAAATGCAGACGTAGTGCATTTCATATTGAAACCCCTACTGATTTAGCACTGCATACAAGTAGCACAAGCCTCACTTGTGTTTTTTTCCTTGAGAGCCTTAGAATTGGATTTTGTATAGCAACTTGCAAGCCAGGCTCAGAGCCAGCAGGGTACTTCAGTTTCCGGAATTAAGGCAATCCCCAGGTCTTATGGATGTAAAGAGACTAGTTATCTTACTGCAAATGTCAACCTCCACAGAAGGTTTCTGTAGATTTCAGGGTCATTTTTGTTCTTTGGCCTTAACAAAACAAATTGCCTTTCCTTTTAAATGCTCTAATGCAAATTATCTTAACAAGTCATCATCAGCTCTTTTTTTCAATCCAGATAATGGAATCCCAAGCTGAACTCCTCAAGGTGTAAGGGTGCAAGTACTGTTTGCATGCTGCACTGATCACCCAGCTGATCCAGTGGGCACCTCTCACAGCAGCGTATTTCTTCAGACCTACCATTCAGGTCAAGTACTAGCTGGATGTTTGACTTCAGTATACCTCCATCCATGAACACTTTTGATTAGACGCTATGTTCTTTCCCATTTGATTCAAACAATAGGTAGTACCTCTGGAAGGTGCTGCTGCTCTTAAAGATAGCTAAAAGCCCAAAAGAAATTCTCAGTGATTATGAACCAACCTCATAGCTCCTTGTAGGACAACCCATTATTATGCAATAGTCACTGAACACTGCAAATCACTGTTTTTTTTCTTTCTCCTCCTGCTAAAATAAGGAGTTGTTATTCAGTAGCACCAGAAATAACTACCAGCTCTTATAATTCCTGTTAGTTTCTATTAGCCAGCATTTGTAAAAGTAGTCAGGAATTCGCATACTGACATGGATTTGAGAGAGCTATCCTGCACATTTTATGCCACGGACTGTACTCCATACTGTTGTCTTCCACACAGGTTAACTCTTGAATGCCACAGAGCAATGCCTGTTTCTCCGTGACTTGACCAGGAGTCATGACAGCCTAGACACACTACACAACACCTAGTATGGAAACAGCTAATAAACCAAGATAGATACAGACAATTCTTACGGATCTCTTTTATTTCTACCCCTACGGTGAAAAAGGATTTACATCTCCTTTGTAAGTGTAAGGATTTGAAGTTAACCCGTACAACAATACTGGGTTGCTAGCATCAGCAACATATTGAAAAGATAGCTTTGCATGGAACTGCATTTTGCTATAGTCTGTCATGGTGAAACACTGAAACAGGTTGCTCAGAGATGCCTCATTCCTGAAAACATTCAAGGTGAGGTTGGACAGAGCTCTGAGCAAGCTCATCTACTTAAAGATGCAGGGGTGTTGGACTAGATGACCTTTAAAGGTTCCTTCCAACCCAAACCATTCCATGATTTAGGATAAGAAAACTGTCAGAAAAACTCAAGGTAACACAAAAATTCAAGCAAATTTTCTCATTTTGCCTGAAATAAGAAAAAAGAAACCCCAAGCTCACATACATACCTATCTGCCTTGTAAGTTGTTTTCTGTTTGTAAGCTAGATCTGTAAGTTAGCTCTGTGTTGAAGTAGCTCACAAAAGCTAGATATTCAAGACAAATATGGATATGCACACACTGAGAAGTCATCCAGGTTTTCAGTTCTTCTTTGGACAGCCTTGCATAAAGAAGAAGAAAAGAAGACACAGGAAGAAATGAGTTTTTCCCTACTTAAATTTCCAGTCACAAGACGGATGTTTCTTGCAAAGCAGAAAGGGAGCAGATGAGGTAAACCAAACATTTCCTTCAGTCAGGCAATTTCCAATCTTTGTCACTGCTTGGATAACAGATTCTTTACCATACCCAGGATTTACACAGTACTGTCATTTTTACACCAGATTTTAGTGTTTGTGTGATCTGGTACACATATCCCTCCACCTGCCTCCTTTTCCGTGTATGTTTAGGCTTCAGATACACTCTAGAAGCAAAGCCAAGCATTTTCCAAATGCAACTCCCTTTCAAGATTCCAAGTTGATGGTAAAAGCAAGTTTGCTCTTTGTGCTCCCTCTTATGGTAGCACGGTAATGAACTAAATGCTAGAGACAAGAAGAGCAGAGCTGGAACTGTAGCTGCAAGAATATACTGAACTGTTTTAAGAGCAGTTAGGTCCTGGGTTGCCAGCACTGACCAAATGATGAGAGTTCATAAAGGCTGAATTAAATTGAAATTATAATACCTGTCATAAGATGTGGTATTTCAAAGGTTCACATCCCACCTTTTCTGGGTTCAGGACAGCTTACTGATGGGACATTAGTTTGCCCTGCTATGCTCTGCTCAAGCCACCCAGGTGAAGGGCATCATGTCACCATCCCTCCTGGAGCCTGCTCTGTTCACTACAAGCCAGTTTACTTCTGCATTATAAATCATCATTTCAAATGAAAGTGTGGGTGAAGGAGGAAGCAGCATTCACATATTGTTCTCACAACTCTCAGTAAGGAAGGACTTTTGAATTGGGTCCCTTTTTTAGTCTAGAATTGCCATGGCAACCCTTCTCTGTATGGATGTCACTGGTATCTCCTCCAGTAGTTTATACACCCACCAAACAACTCTGTAAATCTTTTGTGTGGCTCCTGGTTAATGAGTTCAAGCTTACTTTACTTGGAGCTCTTACAGTTGCTTCCTTCCGGACCCTCAAAAGGGAGCTGATTTCCCACTCTCTTCCCCAACCCGAATTACTCTTAGGAATACAAAGGAGAAAGACTAAGGTGCAAGATACTGGCTGAGAATAACGAATGTGGGGCTGAAATCAATAGAAATCATGCTGCCAAGACCCCCAGGAGGAAATGAATTTTCCAGGACACCGTATCTCCAGCCACACACAGCTTTTGTTATCAGGAATGCTCAGGTACTGCTCTGAGGAGCCTGCGCAGTGCGGCTAGCTAGCCTTTAATTTCCGCAGGAAACTTAAATACAGGTTTTAGCCTCACTTATTTCTAACAGAGCTGAAATAGGAGATAGGAGTAGAGAGCAGAATTGAGATTTGAAGAGGGTATGGTGAATTGTACCGGCTTGAATTGCAAAGGTTTAAATGGCCTTATCATCCAGCCAGGCCGCTGATATGAAGAAACTAGGATATTCACTAGGTAGCAGCGCTGATTTCAAGGGTTGCATATAATGAAATGACCTTTTCTTGTACCTTTGGCATTTATCTTCTTCACCCTTATCCAAGTCCTCTAAATTGCCTGTCTGTGTTCAACACCTGTGAGGCACAAAATCTGGCCTCAGAAATGCCTTTGTGATTTCCCCCACCGTTCTCACCCACTGAGAGTCCCAGAGCCGCTCCCTGGAAGCTAGGCACATCACTTAATGCCCCAATAAAAGCATTTTCCTCCTGTGTGCTCTCTGGCTTGTTGCGAAATATTACCATGCAGAAGCAGGGAGCGTTTTGAACAGTGACGAGGGAGCAGACACCAGGTCACTGAAGCCTTCAGTGAGTCACTTCACATCTCAACAGGGGTTAACCAGTACATGCTAGCTGCCTCCTACAGGTAAGGGATGGAAATGTTCCAGCTCCTGGAGAGCTTGCCTGAACCTGCTTAAAACACCAACAGGAGATGTCCCTTTTCTTCCTCCATCTACCTTTATTTCCTCATGAATTCACCACACTTCTCTTTTCCTATAACTCTTCACATCTTATTTCAACAGTGATCCAAATCCTTCTTTTTACTTTTGGGCCCTCTTTTTTATGGACATGTTCCCCTTTGACCCGAGTAACTTCAGTGCTGTCCATTGTTTGAGTATATCTCTTTTGTTGCCCTAATGACTGCTCCTTGCCATGTATTTTTCCTCTTCCCTTACACTTATGTATTATTTTCTCTTCATAGCTTTCTGTCTCTTCAGTCCTTGCTCCATTTAATGCTCCCATTTTCTCCTGTAGACTCACTCCAAGTAATAAATACCTATTTTGATAATAAACTTAGAAGAGCACTTGACTTTCTTTCTTCTCATGTTCTTTTGCTAAAAAAGGATTATGCAGTTGTTGCCGTAGCAGCCAGAGGGTGCCACTGAAATGAAGGTTTCTATTGTGCTAAGCACTGTAAAGATACATTAGTCTGACTAGTTGTAGTTACAATACACTTTGTCCTTTGAAGAAGCTCAAGGTTTCAAAAAGCATTGAGCAAGGGGACAAAAAGTCATTCATTTACAATGAGATTTGGAAAAGTGTGGAGTATTATCCACAGTAGTTAAGGGCAGAATCAGATGGTGAAATGGTGCTGAAATAGGGGAGCTTTCCAGAAATACTTGCTCAAGCTATTCAAGAATGACACATCAAAACAACTCTTCAGCAAAATGTGAGATCTTATTTAAAGTGACCTTTTGGTGAAGAACTCTTAGAGTAAGCGTTGTTGCCAACTCTGATTGTAAGTTTCTAGGCAAGTTAAACAGAAAAAAGTGTATATTGACTTTCCTGTAGTCATTAGGTAAATATAAAAGTGGCAGATAGCAAATCTGACACTGCAGAAGAATGGCTTTATCATGGAGACACACATCTATAATGGTCATTACTGCTCAACATGAGATGCAAATGGTTCCGCCCTGGCTCTGCCAGGAAATGAGCTGTTGCTGCGTGTGTTTGCTAACAAGCATTATCTGGTTTGTACTTGGTCAAAAAGTGACCACCACATGCTATCTGCAGCAAAAGGGAATAACTAGCTATGAAACACCTTGAGGTTGCATTCAGTGTCATATATAAAGACATAAGGTGCCAGAAATATCAATTGCTATAAGCTTATAAGGCAGAAGTCTCACATGTTTCCTTTTGCTCATGTTTGTTTATGAGTCAGAGCAAGGTAAGGCAGCAGTACCTTCATTCTTACATTCACCTGACATCAGGAAGAACACGCTCAGAATGGTTCAGAATAACTTGACTTGTCTCTTTTCCACCTAGGAAAGGAGATGCTTGATACTACTTTGCTTCCAGATCCGATTTTTTTCTCCAGTTAAGGAAAACAGACATAAGCAGGAAAACAAACAAACCCTGGTTCCTCTCTCTAATCATCTGCACTAAACTGAACCCAGCAGATTGTTCTGTGTCTATAAAACAAGGTTTGTAAAAAGAAAACCCTTCTTCCTAAATCAACTGATTCATGGAGTGGAAAAAAATACCCCAAGCTGGGAGCACTTTGCTATCCAGAAGATCACTTTTGGGTTTTTGCCCCAACCAGAATAACCAGTCTAAAATTCTCTGTCTCGTTTGCGTTCAGACTTCATTCAATCTGTCCATATCCATTAGAAGTCACAGAAACTTAGAGATGGAGCTTTGAATATGTAACTGCAGCAGTTGCCAAATCTATAGTTTTGGAATTGATGGGCTGCTGGCTGGCAAAAAGTGGTCTGAGAAATTAATTGCACCCTCTAGATTCCAGTGCATAAGCTGTGTACTTGGCAGAGGTACTTCTACAGCAGGAAAAGGTGGTGCAAGATGCATAAAGTTGGGGCAGGGAGGGAAGGGCCAGCAAAGATGAAACAAAAAATAGGTGCTCCTACAAACTTCCTTGTAACACAAAGCCTCCTGAACCTGGGCTTCATTTAGCAACAGAATACCATCCTGTATAAACTTACATTCCCATTAGTGACCTCTGGAAGGTCTCAACACTAAGTGGTGCTGGTGTACAGCAAAAAAGGCAGCCTTCTGCTTCTGTAAAAGATGAAGTAAGGTCATGCTCCTTTTTCCATATATCATCAAGCAGTAACATAATAGAGATATTACAACAGAGGAGGCCCAGGAATCTGTGAAGGTCTCATTGTTCCTGTCAGAAGTCACTGAAGGCAAAATTAAATTAACTTAATGTAGGGATTCTACTTCATGCCCATTCTGGCACTGCACAAGAGGTGCTGATGAAGGAGAATCAGCCAGCGATGAGGACGTAAGATTGAAAACACAGACAGTCCTCCATAGCAGAGGGGGTCTTCACTTGAAGATGAAGCCAGATTTCCAAAGTGAAGGCAGTGCAGTCTGCCTGGGAGCTGGCAGCAAAAAAGACCCTCATGACCCACTGCCACACACAGCAAACGGTGTCAGTAGGAAGTCCCTGAAGTTTGTGGAGGGTTTCAAGCATGGAGCACATAAAGCTGTCAGGTGAGGTTGCCACAAAGCAGTCAGCTTTCAGCCGGGAGACCGAAGGGAGCTGGCACACATGGAAAGAGACCACGTCTGTGGAAGCTCAACATGTTTTTCTAAGCTAATACTGAAAGAAACTGTCACAACACTAAGGGCTAGGGAGGCAGCTAATATATTCAGCAGACATATCTATGTGTATTGAGGGTACCAAACAGGCCAGGTTTTTGCTGGGATCGCTGATGGATGAGACAGACCATGCACAGATAAAACACGCCAGCTTCTCTATCAGCACCATTAGCAAGGGGAGTCAATAGTTAAAATACCCTGACAACCAAAATCCAGATAAAGCTTGCATTCAGCCACCAACATCTTGACTAAGAAGGAAAATGAAGTAAAGGCTTTGTACGCAGAGTTCATTTTCTTCTGCATCGGTAGATGGTGCTGTTTATATTCTATTATGGGTTACGTCCGAGAAAGTGCTTCTATGCCCGGCGGTGAAAGCTCTAAGTGCTTTTTCTACACCTCCCTTTCCATCTCCTTAAATTGCCAGACCTTCATCCCTCTAAAGTGGCTGGACAATAATCATATTAGCACTCAATGGGTTCAACCACGAACTTTAGATTAGTCTGTCATGGTAAATAACCAAAGGAGTCAGAGAACACGTAGGATTTCTATGCTGCTCTGGAAGGTACCACTCAGTAAATACTAATGTGATCTTCCCTTTCTAAGTGCCCCTGAATGCATCTCACCACAATTCTGCCCATGGCAGGACTGTGCTGAACAGCAGAGTGACCCCCGTTTGACAAAGCCCAAACACAGTGCGTGTGAGTGCGCAGTGTTTAGAGCCAGCATGGAGATTTGACACATTGGAGACACATCAAAACCACCCTGAATGCTTTTGTAACACCACTTACTCCTATTTGGCTACCAGAACCTCAAACACCCTAAACTGCCACGTTCAGATAAAATTTGCAAGGGCAGAATGAGGAAGGACACATCCTGCAAAGCACACATGAATACCAGCCCCTTTTCTGATTCCTCAGAACAGAGGCATTCGTGATCCAGCCAGCAATAAAACCAACTGTCCACAGGCAGGCACAGATACCCTTGTCCTCTGGAAATGCAGCATCTGGGCATTTGTTCCAGTTTACTCACTGAAACTCGGGGAGGTTGTGGAATATCATGCTGTCTTTAAATAGCCTCAGAGGCATGACGGAACAGAATCAATTTCTGGGATAATAGTAGGAAAATAAGCCCAAATATACACACATAAATCAAGGAAGTTGGCAGCTTACATAAAAGTGCTATAAATGAAGCAGAACTATGCAGGACTCTGTCCTTTCCCACTTGCCTTTTAAGATTATAGCCTTCCACACTGGCATTCATTTTTCTTATGGCTTCCTATTGAGTCTGGAGCTAGAAGCCTCTCTAAAGACAACGCATTGTAAGAAATGACCTGGAATTAACCAAAACCACAAGATGCATTCAGCCCATGACAATAATGATAAGACCACAAGCCACAAAGAGGAGAAATATAATATATAGCAATAGGAAACTGACACCACTGAGGCAGCAATACAGTGCAGTGCTTGTCAACCAGCTTTCCCAACAGAGGGGGAAAAAAGCAACCAACCAAACAAAAACCAACCCAGAACATACCCCCAAAACTCAAGGAGGTATCTGTTCCATTTACCGCTGCCTTAAATTCATAGCAAACCTGGTCAGGGTTGTTATTCTTCAGAGGCCTGAGACTAAGTCTTCACCTCTGGCAGTGAAGGAAACCCACAACGAACCACATGGAGAAAACTAAGACATCCTCAAGAAATAGCTCCTCCGCAGATGCTCTGTGCCCTTGGCAGGAGGTAGGGTATTTCCTCAGAGCAGCTGAGAAGCACGTAGCTGGGATATGAGTCTCTTTCTCAAGTGGCAAGATTTAACACTTCCACAGATTTTCCCATGTCAACGGATGCGGTTTATATGTCCAGTACAGATTTCCAACCTGCTGCCCTTGCCCTGGCACAATCCTTACATACGGACTCAGTTTTGCTCTTGCAGTGGGCCTCACAAAGATTTCAAGGACACGTTAGCACCACCATCCAAGGGTCAATGCCTCTGGCTACTTTAAAGAAGCATGTCCTGCATCACGGGCACCTTTGTTAAGTGTTCTTTACTGAAATGATTCCAGTTCGGCTACGCGTCTTTCTCCCCCCTCTGTCTCTTGACTCCTTACCTCTTCTTCATCTTAAATCTTGCCTCTCTTTTCCCTTACACTATTACCCAGTTGCCCTTTCCAGAAAGACCCGTGCTCCCATTCAATCTTTGATGCAACGGGTTCATCATTAAACTCAAGAATCCATAACCAGAGGAATTTCCTGAGAGCAAAGGAATTAAACTTCAAAATGCTGCACAGAGACTCAGGAACTCGCTGCCCCAGCCTGCATTTTCACAACCTCTTTCTCAGCTAGAACATTCACCTTGAGAAAGCACTGACTGTAGCATGCAGGTAAATATGGTTTGGCACTCAGTGCACTCTGCTTCTTCCTTCATCCTTCTTATGAAGCACCACGAACCACCGTTCTTTACTCCCAACAGAAGCCATACACCTGATAAACCAGAACATTCTTTCCTGTACCTTAAGCATCTGTCTCAGAACTGCCATCCTTCTGTGGTAAACTGAATTAGGTATCCTGACCTGACATTTACTGTACATACATGCTGGCTTGTTTTCGCTCCATGCTTTGCTCTCTCGAGTTAAGCCACCCTTAGAACAGAGACAGGAGGAGGAAATGGAAACAAAGGAGGATAAGACAATAAACTGTCATTGGCAAAAGACTCCAGCTCCTGCTGAGGGATTGGGTCTGGTTTTGTGCTTAAAGGGAATAGAATAGGGCTGGCCTAAAAGGAAGAAGCTTGAAAAGCTCTTCAAATTAACACAGTTGTCTGCTGGAAGGGTC
>WYDI02015146.1:26146-41800 GCA_009867235.2 Psittacus erithacus
GTACATAGCACCATGCATTTTCAAGACACATCCCCCCATACACATCCATAACATGTTTTTTTGTTGGGTTTGTTTTTCCAGCTAAGGCCAAAGAAAGAAAAATCACGATCTCTTTCTAAGTATGGCATCCCTTCCCAACACAAAGTTGTCTTTCATGCCTCCTTTAGGATGCTTCTGCTTGCCTTTCTCTAAAACAACAAAATACTATTTCATAAGCTTTTTCTACTTTGTCAAGTGATCTTTCAGTCAGCTTCACTCGATCATCCAAGTCTTCTGCCAAACAGTATTGTTTGTTTGACTCCATTTAGGCACAGACCTGCCCCTTCACATACACCTGTGAACATCAATATTTAATAGTACTCCATCTACCTTCCTCCAGAATGTAAGTAGTAAGAGCTATTCTTGGCCAAGTCAGATGTCTACTTGACATAGATTCTTATTTTGGAGACACTAGCAGCATATCTTTACTGAAGATCGCACAAGTAGCTAAGCAATCAGAGACACTTTCCAAGAATATGCACCCAGCAGTTTGTAGCTTGGAGGGGACTTACAAAAGAAGAGGAAATGCCTTTGTACATAGTAGATGTGGGTAGAGTAGCATTACCTTATGTTCTTCCTAAATTAGGCACCATTTGTCCTTGTCTTTATTATCCTGAATAACACCTGTTTAAGCAGACTAGTGGCTCACTAAGTTTTTTAACATAGCACTGAAATAAAGGACAAGAAAGAAAAGTAAAAAGTCTTATAGTCATGATGGATTTCATAGCCTGCAGTGAATAATTGCTTGCTATCTAACATAGCTTCCAGTCTGTTGCAGGCTGCCCAAAATAGCATACCAAGCTCATATCCAATCCAATAGACTTTGCTTCTCCAAGCCAGTCAAAGCTGACACTGTACAACAATGATTTGCTCCTGGAGAGCAGATTTATTAACACGCCACCAGGACTACAAACCCAGAAATCCCCTGATGCATTCTCAATGTCCACCTCTACATCATCCCCCTAATTATCTCCAAAGGAGTTTCTTCCTTGTAATCTTGTTGAGGGTAATAAGCATTGCATTCTGAACCCACTGCAGACCTCGGATTTACCCCTCGTGCTCCTAGCATAGAAACCAAGCAACTATCTCCATTATTACAATGCATACCTCCCACCGTCTCCAGCTTCTCTCTCAGTTCAGAATCCTTCTTTTTCTTAACAAGAGGCCTCCTCTTGAGATGCATACTCTTATCAGATGGCCCTGAGACAATTCGGGTCGCTTGATCCTACAACATGGAACTGCTAAAGCCATTTGTTATAACTGGTTAAGACCTTCTCCTTCCCTAGGCTTGTAACAAACCCTTTACTTTCAAAAATATGAATTGCAGTGTCCACAAAACTGGATCTTTTAGCTTCTTAAAGCAAAAGCTAAGACTAAGATCACAGAATACATTACTTACTGGAAGGAGATCTAGTTCTATATTCTGGGTTACAGTGAAGTGTGATGGACCCATGCATTTTGGTTGAACAATGAGAGATTTTGATTCTACCTGTATCTATGAATGAGGTGTCTAAATTTAGTTGCTAGCAAATGCCAAATCTATGTCCACTTTGAAATAGCATCATTTTTCATGTCATTTTTCATCGTGATAATTACAACCTCAGAACCAGTATAGTGTAAGAATTCCCACAATTTTCAGAATTTTTATATCCATTTCTTCTCATCAGCTCACTTCATTATGATAAAGTTCCAAGTAGTTAGGAGTCTATAACTCCTTTTGACTCTAATGGAAGGGTATATTACATCAATCAAGACTAACCCGCTCCTTCATGTTCAAATACGATGCTGATCCAGTAAATTAATTTTTCAGCACTGATCTAAGGCAGTTAATATAAGAATAATATTCCAAGGTAATAACATCACAACTAAGCATATGCTGCAAAAGGCATTTTCTCACATAAGAGCCTTTCTTGAAGAGAATGTTTTAAATTGCTCCATAGAATACCCTGAGGGCTATTTCAATGTGTGTATTCCAAGACGACAAACATTGCAATGTGATTCATTTCTTCTCTTAAGAAACCCTTCCCACTTCTATATTATACATAACTGGAGATAAAACTGTTTGCTTTGCTGTAAAAAACCCAAGAAATCCTCAGAAATTAACAGAAAGCTTCTTTGACAGTGCTCAGAGTGCAAGCTTCCTCTGGAAGAAGCTACTCTGATTCAGAGAATGGCTTCTCTACCCAAACACAGGTATGCTTCGTTAGATTTTAAAGATAAATACACAGTAAGCCACGTGTTGGTTTACCCTCTCTTTCCTCAACTGTTCTGGATTGTGGGACGATTCGTAGACTTTAAAGAATGGAAGCAGCATATTATGACATCCTAACCTGACCTTTCAGAGCTAGCAATGGTATAATTTCTGCATCATCTCTCTAAATCCTGTTTCGGATAAACTGTAGGCTCTCTCAGCAATGGACTTTCAGACATGGCTTAGAAACCTCAAGAGAGAAAGAGCCAAAGAGCACTCATCGGTGAAATAGTTCTGTAATTTAGTTTAAGAGGTGTCTAAGCACTTTTGTGGAATTCAACAGAACATCACAAACAGGAAGGCTTAAAGTACGGGTCTCATAGGAATGTTACAAAAGTAGGTTTGTATCAGGAAGAATTGAACTAACAGTCCTGGACATGCTCTTCTGTGGCAAGACAAGCGGATAATCAATGCAAGTATACACATAAATATTTTACCTCTGCCTTGGAGGCAAGCACTGAAGGAGCCCGCCCGTTTACTAGTGAGGTTGTAAAAGCCTCAGCCACGTTTCCTGTTTGTAAGAAATCGAGTGAAAAAAAGACCAGAGACATTTAAAATTGACAGCAACTCCAGAGAAAGATTCATGCCGCCGGGTCCAAAACAAAAGAGCATCCAAGATCTGCCAACATAACTTGATTTCCTGTCGGATAAAGGGGCAGGGAGTAGTCCTGAAAACAACACCACCAGGTAAACCTTATCTTTTCAGTGTTATAAACTTGTGAACAAAGGAGCAGTGAAAACATACTATGGCAGACTACCAGCCTTCATGAAGGTTGTTCTGAAGTGAAACTATTAGTAATAATCATGATGATGATGAGTCATCATCAACAGCTTAATGCTGCATCAATTAAGGTTTGTTAATGAAGACTAAGCATTGGTGTTAGTTTTGCGCTTAAAGTATTTACTGTGCTGAGGGCTCCTTACTTTACGTTGTGCCGCTTCCCTTCTGAAGTTGAATCTTGCAAATCAATTAGTTGTGCGCTAATTAATTGCAGTTTAAGGAATCTTTTCCAGAGACTTAATCCTGTCTTAAAAACTCACGCAGGTGGAAGCATCTTCAATGCTAATTTAACATTCATCAGTCTCTTAATGGGTTTCTTTTTCTAAGGGTCATTAATACAGAACATTATTTATCTCACCATTTAATTGGAGGGAGTTAAAAAAGAATAGTTAATTTAATCTCATCTATGACAAATGTGAAGACAGAAACAACAGGAAACAATCCATTACCTTCCTGTTATCCTTTGTGATGGATTTTCTAAACAAAATATCTTAGAACAAGAAGGAAAGAACCTTAGTACTTCTGCTACCTATTCTTTGCTGTTAGGAGGGCTGAAACAATTGTTTCTCTCCCCAGATTGTTAAATCTGGCCCCTTTTCCCAAGGTAAGTACATGATTATGAAATAATATTGAATTGCAAGAATTAATCCAGGAAAGATTCGAATTTTTTGGGTCTTGTGTTTGGTTATTTTATTTTGTTTGCTTCTTCACACACCCCCCCCCCAGTTACGATATAATGAAGCCTGCAAAGAGAAAGCCTAAGAACAAATGCCCAAAAGTCTGTTTATTTCCATGTCTTGTCTCTGTTGGTGCAGAAAGTTGTCATACGTTTAAACAGGAGAAAAAGCAGAATGAACTATGTCTTTAGAAGGTCTTTTCTTTGTTTGTATTTTGTTGTGTGAATAAAGTACATTTAGCTTATAGCAGTGTTAAATACTGTAAGGGGAGGTGAGTAACCTCATCCTCCAAGTCAGAAAAGTAAGAAACCTCATTCAGATGGAATAAATGACCTAACATAGGTGTTCTACTTGGATACAACTCCAAGGCTGACCCTGGTTCCAAACAGAAATGAAAGAACAGCAGAATAGGGATGTATCATTAATACTAGAAAGCTTCTGGCATTAAGTATTCAAAATACTGTCATCTTTGTATTAATTAAATAAAGTACTTTCCCCTCTCACACATCCCAACTATTGCTAACAATAAAATGAGAATTGTCATAGAATCATAAAATGGTTTGGTTTGGAAGGAACCCTAAATATCATCCAGTTCCACTCCCCCCTGCCATGGGTAGGGACATCCTTCTACTTGACCATTCCAAGGCCCTCGCCATCGAACCTTTGAATATACAATGAACCCTTTTCTTCCACAGAGGAGCACATTACTTAAAGAACAGCTTCAATATGATTTCTTATGAACAAACTATTACCACTCTTAGGTTTTCGCATCACAGGTGGACTATCACAGAAAAGCCTGATGGATTTGAGCATATCTCATTAGAATCATAGAGTATTATTCCCAGGGGCCTAATTTTTCCATTGGACTTTTTTTACAAAAATATAACAAAATTTTAAAAAATTTTAAATTAAATTAAGTGAAAAAACCCTCAAAAATTAATGTTATGGGTTCTTTGCAATAAATATGTAGTACTCAAATAATAAGACTCTGTTTTGTCTACATTTGACAACAGAAGACTTGAATGAGAATTAAAATTAGAGAACAGAATAAAAGACACTATTTCAGAACAGACTATAATTACTGATAGACTTCTTTTTTGGTTTATTTCTCACTCTCCATCCGCATTCACCTTATATTTCTTTTGCCTTTAGCACCACCAAGTTACTGTTGCAGTTTGCATCTGCTATTATACATATAGGGACATCAGTGTAGTTATCTCAGGAGACAAATTATTCCTCATACAGGTATTCGCATTTACTGCTACTGCTCCTGTTGTCAAAGTAGTAAATACATAAATAAGGCAGTTACAAATGTAAATAGCTAGCACGCTGGCAACAACTATAAAGGTAGTACAAGGACACCCGGAAAGAGCTGGGAGTTGCATCACTGTAAAGCTAAGATATAAAATCAAAATCTCTCACAATTTGTACTTGGAAAGTAAGATTAACTTGAAACTGACATTAGACAAGCATAGAACACTCAGAGCAGCACCAGTGTGTCTCTGATCAAGGTCTTTACTATGGTTCTATGGGGTAAAAAAAACCAGCTGTTGTTTCTGAAGTATAAGTAGTGTTTTCTGACAAACAAATAGCTCACATTGCAAAGACGAAAAACCTAAAGAGATACTGAAGTCACACTTATGTTTGAATACATCCTACTGAAATATACAAGCAGATGCTTAAGTCAGAGTTGTGGAAAAGAAACTTAAAAATAAACTAAGTAGTGTTCAGCTAGGAATACATTTAAATGTTGTTTTCTCCATCTCCCCACACTCATGCAGCTTTCTAAATCACATTTAAGAACTATTAATTGTGACAGGTATAACACTGGTATGTTTTCTTGGAAACGCAAGTTTCATATCTTCTGTTTTGATCAAATACTTTTAAAGTCCTAAGGAATCGGGAATGCTCAGGCTGTGTAGAATTCAGACTTGAAATTGAAAAGGGAAACAACACTTTTCCAATCTTTACTATTTTCCAGATAATAATTTAAATTTAAATCAAAATAATACTTGTCATCAACAGTTTGGTTTCCTTCAGTTCAGTTAGGGGCTGAAAACATTCAAACTGAAACTAAGAGATCTCCTCCTACCCTGGAAATACCAGGGAAAAATAGGATTCCTGAATCACAGAGATAAATCACAGCATTCCATATGAAGAAAAAGGTACATACTTACGCCAGAACTGTACTGAAGGTATTTACTCATTCTTTTTATTCTAATGAATCACAGGGCTGTAGCCGCTATCACAGTAACATGCACTTCCCTTCTCTTAGGCCACAATAATACATCTGATTCCTGGAAAAGAAAAAGGGATTTGTAGGAAAAGAAACACAACACAAAAATAAGGAAAATGGAAAACAATCACTTCAGAAAGCATATAAGGACAGGAGAAGGAAAGATGACTTGTTATTTAGGCACTACATTGAAACTTATACAGGATTTGCATAGGATGCAAATATCGAACGACTAACCATGTTCCAAACACTGGTGGTTCTTCACATGGCCTGATAACAGCTTCTCAAGGTCATAGCTGCCTTTCTTTTAATCCCTTCTCTGCAAAGTGGGAACATGACCTACCTGCTTCATGGCAATGTTGTCTCTCCTCATGAATGTCTGTATCTCATTGAAAAAGTGCCTCTCAACATGAAAAATAGTATTGCAGTGATGGAGAAACCTGAAACACCTTTGGGAGAACTTAAGTAGGAGGAAAGAAAGGAATGGAAATTGGATGTTTAGGTTAAAAGGAAGGCTAAATGGCCACTGGAAGTACCATGTGTGAAAATCAGTTACAAGTCAAAGTTACAGCCTACATGCTCTGTTTTGTTCCCTTTAAGAGAGTTCTAATCAGGAAGGAAACATGCACTGTAGGAGGCCATGTGATTTGTGATTATTTTTACTACCAAGTGTCATCTTGTTTCATCATCATAAAATCATCTGTGGCTTGGAATAAAGCAAAACTAAAAGAGCTTTTTCAACACCAGCATCATTAGGGAATGAAACTTGTAAGGAGCAGTTCCTAAAGTGAGCTGGAGCCAGTCAGACAAAGAACAAAGTTCTGTTTTCTCAGCAGAAGCAAATGCATTGCCCGTTGCCACCCCTGAACGGCAACACGGGAAGGTGTATTCCTGCACTTCCTCACCTCGGCTTCCCTTAAGAAGCAAACAAATGTCAGCATCCTGAAGGAATTCAGCTATATCAATACCAAATCAGTGTATTAAGGACCTGCTTTAATCTCTGACAGCATCATCCAATCTTTCTCATCTTGACTGCTCTGCTCCAGCTAGAATTTTTGTGTGATGCTAACAGAGTTCATGAGTTTTGGGGACAAGTTTTTACTTCAAACACACCAAACCTGAAACATAAACAAGCCTCTGGGGAAAGTGAAAAATGTAGCTTCAAGCTCCTTTCACTCATGTATTTGGGCTCAGCATTTCCTCTGTCAGGGAACGGTTCTGCAGGCAATTTGCAGCCACACTGGTCATTCTGGCCATTAAACTGCCATAAACAGGCTATCTATCTTCTGCAGCGTCTGTGATGGAAAATTTGTACCAGATAGGTTAATTGAAGAATTAATTAAATGACCAAATACATTCAGTGCAGGGAGATTCCTTCCTGTTTCTCACAGCGCTCAAAGGAGAGGCAAGTGCAGTGCAAAAGGAGGCTTTGTCCAATTAAGTTGACCTGTCTTTTACCAAGTGATTCTTCAGGAGCTGTTTGGGTTTCTCTCTGCAGTCATTCTGAGGGGTTCACTGGTTCCCAGCTACTGCTCATCCCATGCCACTACATCCTCTGCTTTCTCAGGAAGGACAGTGAGGATATGAGTACAAGTGGTTTTAATAGGAGATGCAAGAAAGCACATATCAGCCTTTGAAATTTGTTGCAGGTATTGTTAAAACATGACTCAGGGACATTTCAAGTGAAGGAAGTTGTTTTAACTGACTTCATCTCAGAACTACATCCATGAACTCCAAAATTTAGCCAGAAATTCACTGCAAATAGTAAGTTAAAGGCAATTACAAAAATAATTTGAAAGCTATTCACTAAAATGACTTTTTTTCTTTAGCAATTTCTGATTTTTGCTGCATCTTACAGGCAAACCAATAGCCCAGCCTTTGGCTGAATTCCCATGAAGCAGTAGTCCTGCTGACACTTTATTGATGTTGCTTTCTTATCATTTAGCATCTGGTTTTGCTATGAATTATGTAGCTTGTATAGCAATGGCTGTCACAGAGTAAACAACAAAATAGCAGCTTCAATTACACAAAGCAAAAATCAACCAACTTAAACCACGGCAAAAGAATAGAGCAAAACTGTTAGACAACATAAAATACAACACTATTTTCCTTCCGTTACAGACATGGACTGCCATTTTTCTGTCTGGGGAGTCTTGGCCTTTCTGAGTTTGGCCCTGGGTGTTTCCTTGATACTGAACATTTCACACTATATGACAAAGAAGAAAGGTAAGTAATGTTGTCCTTCAGTAAGGAAGAGAGTCAGAGTGATTAAAGCATCTGTAGGGAAAGCCATCCCTGCTGGGAGATTTCAAGCCAACAAACTGACTCATATGAATCATTATCTTTTGGTAAGAAGGATTCTAGTAGAGAGGATATAACTTTAAGCTTTTTAGGAGAGTCAGGTATGATTACAAGATGATCGCTAGCTGCCTCGTCCACTGCTAAATACAGCTACCCAAATCCATACTCTGAAGACAAAGCAACAACGTGAATAATTTAGTTCTGGTTATCTTTTTAAATCTATTTTTAACATCTGTGCTTTCCTTTTTTTTCAAACGTCCCTATTCAAAATGCCTTTGGGAGAATTTTCTCCTCCCCAGGTTCCGGAGTGCTTATTGGAATTTTGGATTCATACACATTTCGTACGTAATCAGGTTATTTGGGAAAGAATACAAAATAAAGACCTAATTGCTTTTCAGCATGGGATCCTAATCTAGCTCTTAAATCAATGTCTCACAACAAGGAACTGATTTAATTTATGCTAGAGGGTGACTACAGTCATACTCTGGCTTTGGTTAAAATTAACTACGACTTTTAACAGAATCGATTATGCCAGTGCAACCTCTCATATGCACGCAACTCTATAGATATTTAGTTGTACAATCCTCACCACTCCCACTCAGGGAAAACTGCCTTTACGCAGGGTAAACCGTACCTGTGCTGTACACATAAGGGTGGGCAGACAGCCACTGGTGGATTCAACCACCTTAAACACACATACATACATGATCTACATGAACAGAAGGTCTGTAGTCATAAACTGCGCTCATAAAGTATAAAAGAATTAGATTATTACAGGATATTAAAAGAGCTGCTGGAGTGTTGTGGGATGGGGGGGGCTTTCTGTTTTTTTTGTCTTTTAGTGCTACAAGGCAGATATTTCTATAACAAAATATCACAGCCATTTACAAAACTAACCTTGAGCAAGGCTTCAGTCAGACTAGCTGATGCTGCATTGTCATGGGATTGGAGATAACCGTGGTAAATTCTGCAGCGCTGGAGCAGAGGTCAGAAAGTCTGGCATTCCTGAGTTATTCATCAAGCTCTATCAACAAATCTCTTTGTAGCCATTGCCTTCCTGTTTCAGATACTTCATCTCTGTGGATCACAGGATATCTCTCAGAGATACAAGCAACAGAACTAGTAAAGTAAATAAACCCTTCACCTTGTAATATAAACATGATGCACACACACACACACACCCCCATGGCAGAGAAAAAGATGAGGTAGAAGCAGAAGAAGGAGGAAAAGAATTAATCACACAACACCTTTTTGGGATCTGCAAGCTAATGTTGACTTTACAGCCACAGCACAGGGTTATAACACAAACATTTCTTGTATTAGTCAAAAGTATTTGAGAAGAGCAGGGGGACACCCAAAGGTTCTGAGAGCAAAGAGCTTTCAGTTTTATTTCCTACAGTGTAATTAGAAGTATGAAAGATGACACAATTGCGCTGAAGCGCTCTAAACGAGCACCTTTCATTTTCTTTTAACTGTATTTCTCTTGTTTAACAAATTTTCCAGCTAAATTATATAATGACCATGAAGACAACAGCCCAAGGTAAGCTGGACAAAATCGTTTCTTTCTGACAAGGATGACATAAGCAATAAATAATGACAGATGGCTTTGGAGGGATGGCATGGGGGAAATCCAGTATCTCATGCAGCCTGTCTGGAAACGTTAGGTTGTGAGCAGGGTGGCTGTAGGGAAAACAAAAAGTTTACCAAAGAAAACGGGGAAAAAAGACATAAAATCATGTGAGAGAGTTATACGCCACTGTTTTTTCAACAATGAAATAATTGCATCCTTATATGATAACTTTACCTATGAAAGAAGCGCAAGATAGAGCAAAACCACTATTTATTATCAAACTCAATAAAACTATAATAATTTAAGAGAACTCTCAAAAAACAACAATAAATTATAGGCTGATACTTGTGGAGCAATAATTTCTCTGGATTTACATTTCATACTCTTATGCATGATGGTCAAAAGCAGTAAAACAGAGACATCGCCAGTCCTGGCTCCCCCCTCACCCCGCGGTATGTTTGGTCTTGGTTTTTAGATTATATGCAATCTGCCATTGTTACATGTGTGTAAAATGTTTAGAGTAAAACAGTGGAGTCCTAAATAAAGTATATTCTATGAATTAAAGGTATTTTTCCATCCCCCTTGTAGCTACAGTAACCCTCACACAGAAGATGACCCAGTTTATGGCAACCTTAATCAAGAGATTTTAGGTAAGCTTCACTTTCAGAGCAGGTGTGGTTAAAAGCTGACTGACCAATACTGTCTGTGTTTCTCAAACCTGAGAATCCACTGCTTTTCAATGCTGTATTAATATTTACTTGGGATAGAACTGCAAACCATCATACTGCACTACTACAGAGACAAGATCTCGTAGTTTTTACAGTCCAAATGGTTCTGTCCAGCCAAATATCTCAAAACCAAGAACATTTGTACATGTAAAGCTGCACGAGTTGAAATAACATTGAAGCACGTTAAAGCAATCCGAGACATAAACTACCCACTACCCAAAGTCAGCCCTCCCACAGAAGCTGGCAGAAACAGACACATACCAGTTCTCTGTTATGGCTATCCACAGATCATCAGCAACATTAACAAACACACTGAAACAAGCACAGCAGCTGAATAGTGAGCACGCATGACTTTGCTCTGCTCTAGTGGGCTGTAGTTACTAAACCTTGGCAGAGATTAAAGGCGACAACATCATATAATTGCAGCGAGAGCTCAATATGACTAGGGTATGCCTCTCAAAGCCCTTATGGTGTTACAGCAGTATTGAAGCGACATGAACACAACTTTTTGCTAGCCTTGTGTGGGGTTAAGCAGAAACCAAGTATTTGAGCTGTAGAAATAAATAAAACTCCCAAACTATTTCATACGGGGTTTGCACAAATTTAAGTAAGCCAACACTCAAATGCACTGACTACAACAGTCTGAAAACTGCAAGGAATTAATCTATTTTACTGATGACAAAATCAAGACAGAACACAAGCAAATAACTTGAGCCAAACTTACAGCAAACAGAGGCAGGAATAGAAGTTAATCACTAGCTGCTGCAACTCACAGTCTCTTTCTCACCTGAAGACTGCCTGTGCTGAAAAGAACACCAGTATGTGGTTACCCCCTAACATCAAGATATCCTCCGAGCACTCCAAAATGATGTCCACTTAGCAAATAGTGAGAACCTTCCTCTCCATAGGAAGAGAAAATGATTTTCATATTCATTCTATGTGTGTCTGCATTTCTTAGCTATTTGCCCCTCTATAAGTAGAGGGAGAGCTCTGTGTGTGATTTTAATACAAAACAAACTTCCACCAGAGTACACTGGGGGAGTTAGTTCTGTAACAGGGAGGATCTGTTGACCTGAACATTTAAGACTCGGTAGTGTGTCTTAATAACTAAAAACATTTTTCTGCTTTGATACATTATAGAGGAATGTTGTTATGAACAGATGACGTCCCAGCCTCAAAGACCAGTTAATCAGCCACAGGTACCTTTAATTTTGGACTTTGAATTAGGGTAATGTGGTCTGTCTCAACTCTTGTGCTTATCCCATGACAATATATAACAAAAAACCTTTACACTGCTCATGATGAAAATTACCATGCCTTAGTGCCTCAGTTCATCAAGGAATTTAAGCACAGGCTTGACCCTTTGCTCAATTTGGGCCATTACTAAGAGAACAGGAGAATTATAGGCAACTCATTTCCATCCATATGGCATGATCAAGCTCAGTCGCAGGCATACAGATCAAGCTGAATTAAGCCTGCATCTAGTGCCATGGCTTATGTAAAGAATTAATTTTATTTAGTTTGGAAATAAACCAAGTGAAACCACCATCTGCATCACACAATAATCATGACTTTGACTGCTCTATCCTGCCCAGCACAAAATATATATGTCTTAACAAATGAAAGAAGACTGGTTTGCTATTGATTTCTATTTCATTGAGAAACTTGGATACCTAAAAGCATGCAAGCTACAATAAGATCTGTCTCTAATTGAAGCACTCTTAGCATCAGTTTCCTGAGTTGACTTCCAGCTATTTCAGAAGGACCTATTTCCAGTCTTATCTCTCAGGATACTTCCAGGGGGTAGAAATACTCTTTTCTTATCTAGACATTTGTTTTCATTAACTTCATGGAAAGAGAATAAACTATGACAATTCTAATGACAAAAGTGCTTGGCAATTTGGCTTGAAAAACACAGAGAATCACAGGAAAGACACACAAAGCATACATTTTGCACAGGAAATTACATCATATACACAGACAAGAATCGCCCATATTCGATTTACTTGTCTTTCTGGGAAGAAAACCAGATGAAATACTGTCTTGCATCCCAAAGACCTTGGACTGATTATGAAAGCTACCCTCGTTCCCAGTCTTTCCAATAATACCTTGATTTTTTCCTTACTGCCCCTTTCTTAAGAACATGAGTCATTTGTCATTAGGTTACGTTGATCTGTTTCCTGTACTACGACAGCTCTAATCCTGTGTATCATATAAAACTTCAAGTAAACATCAGCCACTATGGATGATTAGAATGCAGACATACTCAAAGTCTTAAACATGATTTTAAAGCAAACATAATTACTGAATGCTAAAGTGAATTTCCTTCTAGGTGGAGTCTGCCAGTCAGATGTGTTATGCCTCACTTGATCACAGTGTGAAGGGAAAACGCAGAAAACCAAGGAGAAAGACAGACCCTTCATTAGAAGAGGATGAACAAAGATCGTCTAACCACACCACGATGGCTTCCAAAGTCAGCATTTACCTCAATAGTGAGCAGCTGGCTGCTGAAAACACAGCAAAAGTAGAAGCCATTCATGATGACCCCATTAGATTAATGGGTTTGATTCATAATGCAAAAGGAGAGAACATTTGAATTGTCTTCACAAACCAAATACGCAATCAGAACTTGAGATCTGCTTGTTCAGTCTGAGAGAACAGTGAATGACTGGAGATAATATCCTGGCAAACTGACATACCAAAAAATGGGATAAAATGAGTAAGTTAAGAGTTCCCAAAGTGTCTTCCAAGCGTATTTACAGACTGAACAAGAAATAAATGCAGACCCAGACTGTGAATTTGAAGGATCTGAAGACATTTTAAAAGGCAGCTGTAGAAGTTGATATCTCAGCATTCATGGTATTCATTCCAGTAAAATTTAAATCACTGAAGCTTTGGGGTTGGAAAGGGCTTTTGGAGATCATCTTGTTCAGCTCCTCTTCCAAGGCAAGGCCACCTAGAATCCTTAGTTTAAAACACCTATCAAGTTTCAGAGAGTCTCAAAAGACCCAGTCTGTTTTCTGCAGAGCTTTAGCAGAATATAATTTCTCTTCCAGAGAGGTTTTAGCAATACTTTTGGAAGGAAACCATGCTTCATACTTGCAGACTTAATGATTTAGTTGTTTTTCCCAATTAAAAACTGATCTGCTGTTCGACACGCTGTACTTTCCCACTGTGACTGGTCTATGGTAACAACATAGTATATCTAAAGATAATTGAAGAATAACTTAACAGCTTGTTTAAAGCAGCAATTGCACATCTTGGAAGATTTAACAACATCCCTATCTTTAGTTTCCTTCTGTGAGCAATACCAGGATACATCTCAACTCTCAACTCCTCTACTAACCGAATGCATCCAGCTGTATTCAAGAGTCCACAAAGACATAAGTAAAAGATCTGTAACAATAAAACTCCTAGGCGGATTTTTTTCCTTCTGATATCCTATGTGATGTTTGCATTCCTTTTGGGGGTTTACATTGCCGTTGTTCACAGCTATTTTACAAAAGCAGAAAGGGCTTCTTATTACCCCAAATAATTCGCATACTGCGTGGACGTTCATCTTAAGACTTAGATGATAAGCTTTTATGGAGTGGGGGTTTGCTGTTATATTCTAGGAGCCATTAATCAGGAGTAGCAGCAGGAAACAGCAAGGCATGCTGATGTAGCGTGTCTACCTCTAGGTGGCACAGTTCGTCCTTCTCAACAAAAGGATTAGTGCCTTTAAAATCTATGCAGGGCACAGCATCAGGGAGCTTGAAACTCTCAAGCACGTACAGAACCCTGCAAGTGTTTCAGGTCTTGAAGGAGATAGCCCTGAAAGCAGTTACGTGAAACAAAACAAAAACCACATAGTACAAAGAGCCACCGCCTCTTCTAAAGCAGAAGTGAATGGATTCATCCAGAACTGGGACAAATTTAGGAGGAAAAAAAAAAGATCAACATAAAACAAATAGAAAACTCTACACTTGACCAAAAGGAAGGGCCAACCCTTGCAGCCAAAGCTGCCCAGCAGAACTGCCCATCTTGTATAAGCTCGTGCTTTTGTGCGCAAAAATCAAGCTAATGCACATTTGGGCTCTTACACCCCAGAAACAGAGTAGACTAGGAATTGAAGTGATTCCTTATCATGGTCTTAAACCAGCCACCACTGGATAAGCAAAAATAATTACTGTCAAAGAATCGGTAAAACCCATTTTAATGGAGAATCATATTAAATGACAATCCTGACTAAGATCCTAAGAGGAGGAAGGCAAAGCCAAAGTTCCAAAGATCCAAAGCTAAACATCAAGATACCAGTACACGAAGTACTAACTTAATTTTACTAGATTGGAAGGAATTATACTTTGTGTTACAGTAGGAACAAAACATTAATATACATAAACATGAACTTGCTTAGACTCACATATCAAGATTACCTGAAGAGCATTAATATGTATCTTATATAAAATACTGGCACCAATCAGATGCAATACTCAGGCCTCAGACTATTAAGAGAGAGAGCTTTCTTAAACAACCTCTCAAGCAAATAAGCTCAGGCCCAAGTCCTTTGTCACCATTTTCCAACATACTCACAAAACAAGGAATGCCGCAATGTCAATATAAATCGTTGCCCTGGGTTCAGCAGGAGCAGTCATTTTTCTCCTTCACAGTAGCTGGTGCAGTACTGTGTTTGTGACTTACAGCCTGGGAACAGCGCTGAAAACACCTATGTTTTCAGTTGCTGCTCAGTAATGTTTACTCTGATCAAGGACTTTCTGAGCCTCCTGCTCTGCCAGGGAGGAGGGTAAGCCGGGAGGAAGCAGAAACAGGACACCTGACCCAAACTGACCAAAGAGCTATTCCATATCACAGCACATCATGCCCACCATAGAAACTGGGGGCAGTCACCCAGAAAGGCTAGATCACTGCTTGGTCAGGCTGGGTACCGGTCAGCAGGTGGTGAGCGGTTATATTCTCTTCCCTTGTTATTTCCCTTATCATTATTGGTGGCAGCAACAGTGGTTTGTGTTATACCTTAGTTACTGGACTGTTCTTATCTCAACCTGTGGGAGTTACATTCTTTTGATTCTCC
>WYDI02015147.1:0-15926 GCA_009867235.2 Psittacus erithacus
CACAGCTTCTCTGGGCAACCTGTGCCAGCGCCTCAGCACCCTCACAGGGAAGAATTTCTGCCTAAGAGCTCATCTCAATCTCCCCTCTGTCAGCTTGAAGCCATTACCAGTCCCTGTCACTGGTAATACTACTACTGGCTTCAAACCAGGAGCAACTCTTCAAAACCCAGTGTAGCCAGTGTGGTTAACATAAGAGTGCCAGGAGGATGGTGCCAGACTCTTCTCAGTGGTGCCCAGAGACAGGACAAGGAGCAATGGCCATAAACTAAACCACAACAAATTTCCTTCATTTGAACAGGCCGCCCAGGAGGGGTTGTGGAGTGTCCCCCTCCAGAGACATTCCGTACCCACCTGAACACGTTCCTGTATGACCTTTTCCTGGTAGCCCTGCCTTGGAAGGGGTTGGACTGGACCATATCCAGAGGTCCCATCCAGTCTGATTCTGGGGCTCTGGAATTCTGTCAGTGAACATCTCTGCAGCCACTGAAAGGCCAGTTTGCATTGCCCAAGCTAAGGAAGGGCTCACGTGCAAACCAGGCTGTGGCAGGTGTAGGAAACTAAAGCCTCCATTCCCTCTGCATCCTGGGAGCACCGTGGATACTCATGGGCTCCAGCTTCCCGTGCGGCCACCGCATGCGCCCTCCTGGCGCTCTGTGCGGTTCACACAGAGCCATGGCCTGGAGGCAGCAGGCACGCTCCTCCGCGGGACTTCAAAGAGGCCTGCTTTGTGTACTGCATGTTTGTTCCCCTCCCCTCAGTGTGGCTGCTCTGATCGATGTGACATCACCTAGAGACAACGCAGGGGGACCAGACCCTGCCATTGTCCCCTGGCTGGGAGGCGATGTCCGTCTCCTAGGAGGTGGGAGCTTGGGCTCACAGGCATGCTTTCATCTCCCTGACCTGCCCCGTTGGAGACAGGGCTGGGGAGAGGCATCCCCAATGCTGCACAGCAGAAGGGACACGAGTGAGACACAGACATACTCACAATGTTTAAAGACATCATTAAAGGCCCCCGCCATGGAAGCTTGCACTTGCCAGCTATACCCATCTGTTGCTTTTCATTAAAGACAGCCTGATTCTTTCAGAGGTGTTTGTGTGTGTGTCTGCTTGGCTCTTCCTTGGCACCCTCCATCGTTGCACACAAGGAGAAGGAGAGTAGGCAGCAGCCTACTGCCTACTGGGAGCTGCTGGGCTGGGTGTGGGAGCCATCCCAGGCACATGGGGTGGAGCCTTGGACTTGAGAGCCATCGAGTTACCTGAGGGTGGCAGGGAGGGGTTGGCTGTCCTGCTTGGATCCTGCAGAAAGCAGACTGGCATCATCCCAGGCTGGGAGACAGAAGGCATCCCAAGGCTGGATGGCAGAAGAGGAAGACTGCTGGGCAGGGGATGGAGGAACCAGTTTCTTTCTGCATTTGCCAAAAATCTGTAGCTTCTTTTAGCTTTATGGGGGCAGGAGACCTGTGGCCCACCTTAGGCAGCAGTCAGGGACCCTGGGACTTTCTTATGCTGTAGCAGGAGTGGAGGGGACATTGAAGGTCAGTTCCCCACACAGCAAGGCCCTTTTCCTGCCTGCCATGGAGGAAATCCCTGAAATTAGCTGATGAGGCGGGTTCCCCTCGCCTTCCACCTTTAGGAAGGCAGGTGGAGGGGTGGGACTGGGGAAAGAAGAGGACTTCCCATTTTAGAGTCTGGCTGGAAGGGAGGAGCAAGCAGCTGCCTGCTCCATGGTCAGGAGGAGAGGATACAGACATGGTGCATCCACCTTGCCCACAGCCAAGGGTGGGCTGCAAGCCACTGTGACAGCGGCCAAGTGGCATTTCAATGCCTGGTCCTTGCCTTGTCTACCCATGACATGCTCGAGGAGCTTTCTCCAGCAAGTTGTCCAGGACAGCCTGTGCCCACCCTGTCTGTCATGCAGGTGTCTCTGGGAGGACATTTGTTGAATAGGCTGGACTCATTGTCTCCAGGCAGTACTGGGTGGTGAAGCGTTCCTATGACAGGGCAGAGCTGAATGCCCCTTTCTTCCACCCACCAAGGCCCTGTTAGATTTGCAACTGAGCCTCAGAGGGGAAGGTGCATCCCTTGGAAGCTGGCATCCACACATGGTGGGGTCAGAAGGCTTGGTCAGTGTTAGCAGGACAGTGTCCCCATCCACTCAGAACAAGGAACAGGATGGGTGGACTGGGGACAGGTCTGAGGGAAGTACCCGCTATACTGTCAATTAGATGGGTGCATATGATGGAAAGGTGGAGAGGAAAGGACTGTGGTTTGAAACCTCAAGTGCAAAGGGATTCCTGTTCCAGCCATGGCTATCTGTGATCATCCTTAAAGACTTGCTGCCACTGCTGGTACCCTTCCCCATTTCCCCACCAAGAGCACCACTGACTTGCCACAGCATTTTAACTGCAGGCAGGGAGATGGGGTCAGTTTTGACAGTCTTGAAGTCAAAAATCCTTTTGATACTTGCCATAAACACAATGGTGGATTTAATGATGTTGACTGAGGCCATCCCTGAGCTGAGGAGACCACTTCACTTTCTCACCCCATGGTCTCTCAGAAACTCATGCCAAGGACTGGCAGCTGCTGGAAGCAGACGGGTGCAAGGCATGGCAGGACAGTTCAGGCTCACACCAGAAGTAGGAAGCTCTTCACTGTCAGCTGGAAATCTTTCCACATGATCCCAACAGGAGCTCCAGCAAGCCTTACCATGTGGGCAGCTTCTCCTGGAGGGCTTCATTCCCTGTGCTCCCTGAGTCATGCAGCCATATAGCCAGAGTATCTCAGTGTCATGCTTTGCTTGACATATGATGGTGGAATCAGTGGTAAGATGCCCTTGCTAAGCAGCTGCAGGACTCTTCCAGGCAGAGGCTCAGCATCTGCATCTTGCACAGTGCTGGGCAATGCCTCAGGGTCTGCCATTCACCACCTTTTGGAGGCACTGGGCATCCCTACTTGGCAGGAGGAAAAGCACTAGGAAGACAAATTGCTCAGGGACAAGACTTGCACCACTCTCCAGGTCTGGAGATGATACCCAAAACTGGTGTCACTGAGAGGGTCTAGGAGAAAGAGTGTCTTGCATAATACAAGGAAGGTCTGGAGATCTAGAGAAAGGCCTACGGCCATGACAGCATGTAGAGCTCAGTTCTGGGACAGGCTCAACACACAGGGAGTGTTTTTCTCTAGATCTGTGCTTGTCAACCCAACACTAGCATGTCACACTGCCTGGGACATACCTGCCTGGCAGATGAGCACCAAAATGCCCTTCTCTTGCCTCTTTTGCCCTCACGGCACAGTGGTGCTCCGTGCTGCATGTGCAAAAGGAGCGGGGCAGGGTGGCAGGAGATGAACTTCTCCTTCAGCCAGCCTCTCCTCTGCAGTGCATGGTGCCCTGGTAAGCCCAGCCTGCCCATGGACACAGTCTGGGGTCTCTCTGATGCTCCTCATTGCACCCCATCTCTGCCATCCTGGACCACCACACTGCGCTCGCTATTCACACCCACATGGTGAGCTGGGGCTGTTTTTACACGCACTGGTTTGTGATGGGGTAGCTGGACCCCAGCTGAGCTTGCACTTCACTGAGGCATTTTGCACATTCTTCCCACCCAACCAGCCCACGGAGTGCAATGGGGACCTGTCCATGTGGGAGAGCTGAGAGCTTTTGGGATAGAGCTGTCATGGCCAGTCCTGCATTTACAGACCAAGACAAAGTCAATCTACATTATTTGCTGTCAGGATTAACTAGTAGGGGAAGCTCTTCTTGGAAAAGATTGGACTTAATTATCAGCATATTGTTAGCTAGCAAGCTACCTCCTAAGCCGGGAAGTTCTGAGCTGATGCCATCAGTCACTTCTAATGAGATGAGCTGTAGTTTACCTGGAAGATTTACAGTTTCTGATGGGCAGAGCAATTCTCCATGGTGTGAAGGAATTGAGCAATTGTTGCTGTGTAATGTCACCTGCATCTGGCAAGAAAAAGAGGGCCAGTCCCTGAACATGGTGCTGGAGAGGCTGCTGCATATGCAGAGTGGAGAATCATCATAGAATCCCAGATTGGTTTGGGTTGGAGAGACCGTAAATCTCATCCAGTTCCAACCCCCTGCCATGAGCAGAGACACCTTCCACTAGAGCAGATTGCTCCAAGCCCCGTCCAACCTGGCCTTGAACACTGCCAGGGATGGGGCAGCCACAGATTCTCTGGGCAACCTTTATCCTTAAGAATTTGTTCAGAACCATTGGTGCTTCTGACACAGCTACTGTGACAAAATTACAGTGAACAACTAATTTGGGGATTAATCTTTCTGTTTCTTTCCAATCCAAAAGAACTTAAGAGAGACTCAGGCTCTGGGGAGCACCTCAGCACCCCAAGACCCTGACACCCAGCCCCCCAAGCCAACAGGCTTTACAGAATTCACTACCACTGGGACAAGTGCTGAGATATGTCATTCACCTCTTTCTGTACAGTGGGAGGATGTTAGTGGGGCAGGGATTAGGAAAGGTCCTGTGTTTTGCTTGGCTTGAAGGAGGAACACTCATAGTGGGGGAAACAGGGCAGTAAAACTGACTGCTTGTGTAGCAAGAGAAGCACGCGGGCCAAGGAGCTGATGTCAAGGCACTGGGGGCAGTGGGAGTGCTCCCCCTGGCTTGGTTGGGCTTTGCTGAAGGAGGATAGGGGCGGCCCGTGGCGCTGACAGAGCTCAGGAGACCGTGCTGGCAGCGCCAGTGCCGCTGCCCTTGGAGGTGATGATGTCTCTGGGTTGTGATTCCCAGCAGGATCCGGAGCCCTGGCCCTGCCGGCAGCAGCACGCTCCTCCCCTCCCCTGCTCTGCTCTCCTCTCCATCTGGTCCCTCCTGAGCTTCTGTTTTGGACCTCTCTGCGTTTCCCGTCCCTCCCCTGCACTATTCCCTGCCCTCCCGGGACTGGAGCAGCGGGGGCAGGCGGCAGCGCAGGGCGGGTTAACTGCGGCTCAGCCCTAATGCAATCCAGCGCCTCTATCTAGGCCTGTGCTCTCACTGGCTGCCCTCAGCAGACTAAACTGTATCTGCGCTTCAGGAAAAAAAATAAAATGAAGTAAAATATCCCAAGCTGTCTCTAGGATGGGCTTTAAAAGGGATTACACATCAATACCCAGCCACCCTGCTCCCCCCACCCTCTGCCACCATTGTTCTCTCCGCGGCGCTCCTCTCACTTTGATGCTGATCTCACTGGCAGCGTTTCAAAACGATGTATTATAAAATCTTCAGAAAAAAAAGAAAAAAAAAAAAAAAAAGAAATCCAGTTGCCATAACGTAATGCAGATTTTTGTCACTGCTCCATGGCTTCTGCTTTCAATTTCCAGTGAGGGGGAGAGACTCGGTCATAGTCAGATGGAGACCAGCTCGCATCCCCACACTGTGGGCCCCCAGGCAAAATCCCTGGAATTTGTTCCTTACTCTTTGAAGGCAAAGCCGTAGGAGAAGAGTGCAGAGAGGAGAGATGGGAAGAGAAAAGGAGGTGCCAGTCCCTGAGCATATGGGCACAAACCCAGACTGCGCCCAGGTAGTGGCCGTGCATCTCCAGAGCTTCCTCCAGCTCAGCACACCTGAGCAGAGTAGGGAATCTTATGGAGGAGCAGCTTCTTATGGAGAGGTTGGGGTTATCATCCTGAGAGGCTTTGAGCAGGGATGCTGGGCCTCAGCCTGGCTTTAGGCTTACTTAGCCTGTCTGTCTGTCTGTCTGTCTGTCTGCCCTTCTTCACACCAAGGGACTGCACTTCACTCCCACTGAGCACCTGCTGCTGGGAGCAGCCGAGCATCAACTGCAACTCTCCAGTCTGGGGACTGGGATATCTCCAGTCTGGGGACTGGGACATCTCCAGCCTGGGAAGGGCACAGGCAGGACATGCTGGGGAGAACCAGTGGGACTGGGAGAAGTGTCTCACAGGTGACACTTCTGCACAGACACTCTTGTCCTGTGTTGAGTGCCAGGGTTCTGCCTGCGAGAGCCCCATCCTGCCCCATCACTGCTGTGTCTGCTTGTGCAACTGCGCATGGCCCCGTGCAGGCAGGTGATAAATGCCACAGCAACCCCTGACAGGTAAAGCTTCAGCCCTGACAGCAGAATTGAACTCTTTGAACCCTACCCAGAGCTGCTGTTACAAGCCAAGCAGTCTGCTGCTGGGATCGATGCGAGGAGTAATCCAGGTACTGCAGTGCATGGCACCAGGGCATTAATTGCCCACTTTGCTCTCCATCTACTACCTCAGAAAGTTTTACAGCTGCAGAGGTTTGGAGGTAGTATTCCTGAGCAGAAAAAGACCTTCTGAAAGAGGGAAACTTCTGAAAGAGCAGCGACATTGGGTCTATAACACACCTGCTGCAGTCTCCTCCTCAGAGCCTGAAAATCAAGTAGGCTTTCCCTAGGCTTGCAGCGCAAGCATGAGGCTGCCACACACTGTCAGTACATGGTGGAAGGGACCGTCTGCAGCTCCTCAGGCGAGGCATGCCTCACATTTTTTGAGAAAAGGAGCTGTTTCTGAATAGTTGAGAAGTTTCCAGGATTCCTATCACAGGACTACAAGAGGGTGGCTTGCTCTGAACCAGGCAGCCAGCGTCAGCATTCGTCATAGAGCAAAGGGACCTGGTGGTGTCCATGGTACACCCTCTGCCATAGCCATGGTGGCTTTGGTCCATCAGAAGATTCTTGGCCTACAAAGGTTTCCTGGGCATGTAACCCTTCTGCCACTTTTCTGTCCCTGGTGGCACCACATACCTGAATGGACTATGCCTGGTGAACAGGAACCCCTCTGAAGTTTAAGGGTGTCCTGAGGGACCCTCACTCCTCCTGCCTCCAGAACAGACCTCACTGAACCTGCAGCTTCCCAAATGGAAACTACATCCAGTAACTGGAAAACTCAAGCAGACTGGGGAGAATGGGGGAATGTTTTTGATTCTCTTGGAGAACATCAATGAGTTTTGCAGAGGCTTTTGTTTTGGAAGGGTTAACTATCTTCCATTGAGAAAGAATGACCCAACCTGTAGTGTGCAAATGCAACTACAAGTCATTTCTAAGCCAAATGTCTTCATATGTGGAAGCCTTCCACAGATTTTACTGGGGACAATGGCAGTGCTGAGTCTCAGTGCCCACTGAAGCTGTTCAGCTTCAGTGTAGGAGTACTTGGTCATAGAATGAGAGAATCCCAGACTGATTTGGATTTGGAGCAACATTAAAGCTCATCCAGTTCCAACCCCCTGCCATGGACAGGGACACCTTCCACTAGACCAGGTTGTTCCAAGCCCCGTCCAACCTGGCCTTGAACACTGCCAGGGATGGGGCAGCCACAGCTTCTCTGGGCACCCTGTGCCAGCGCCTCAGCACCCTTACAGGGAAGAGCTTCTGCCTAAGAGCTCATCTCAATCTCCCCTCTGTCATCCTATGACTAACTGAGCTATGGATAGATGATAGGCAGCTGAACCTATTTAAAAACATAAGATGACCCCTCTATCCGTTGCAAGTGTCAAGCAAGTCCTGACTGTCCATGTCACTGCTCCTCATGCTTCAAGAGTGTCCCTAACTGGTCCTCTATGACTGCCACTTTTGGTTGGTGGCTGAAGTCTCCAAACGGTGGTTATCTGGAAAGTGGGGCTGCACTCTTGCATCCTGTGTCTCTGCGAAGGACCACAGAAAACTGTCCAGCCGGCCATAGCTGCTTTTCTGCCTCTGGTGCTCCTCCATCCTCACTGCATCTTCCAGCTTGCTCTGTCCTGCAGTGCTTATCTTGTGTGCGGGAGCGAAGAGTACTGCTGGGAGGTGACTTGGTGGAAAGCAAGTCCCTGTCCTCGCTATCTGATTCTAAAAGGGAGCATTTTTCAGAGAGTTATGAGCCTGTGCAAACAGGGCTTTGTAAGGCAGCGTCATTAATATGAAGCGTAACCTTCCTCCCCACAAACATCTTGATATCCTTTCTGGTGTGAGATCGGCTTTGTAAGCCAAGCCAATCTGATCAGGAAAATCCTGTGGAGAAAGCAAACAAGGAGCCCTGGGAGGAGGCTGAAAGTCACTTTCCAGAGTCAGAGCAGATGTTGTTCAGTAGACAATGATACCACAGATATGCCTTGGCTGGTTGGTCCTTATGGACATGGCAGCCTGGCCATGGGGCACAGGAGGCTTTGTCCCCACTCTCCCGGCTGCCCTGGCACCACTTCAGCCCCTCTTCCCGCAGCAGCCGCTGGGACAGAAGCATCAAAGAGATGGGGGAGCCCTCCGTGTCACCCTTCTTCCCCCTCCCCAGGCCATAAGATGGCATTTCAGGGTCAGCTCTTTTTTTATGGGTGCTGGTGCTAAAGGTTTCGGAGACCCTTTTTCCCACTAGGAGTTGCTGCACTCCTCCCAGCCATGATGTCTGCAGCTCCACGCGGGGGGCACAGCCTGAAGCCCCAGGGAAAGCTCTCCTTTTCTCAAAATTTTATTTCCTTTCCACCCCTCAGCACCGCTGCAGTCGCGTCCATCCGCCCCTGTGTCCCCCCCCGATAATGAGCTGTTGTCTTGTGCAGCATTGAGAGCTAAGTAAGCATGAAAAATTGGAACAATAAAGAAGTAGTCTTGGGACAGCAAAGCCCCTTGCTTGACAAGGCTAATTCCACACCCCCCAGCCCCATTTTCTTTCAGTTACCTTCCCCCTCCTCGCTCCTCCTTTATTAAATGAACTGGCTTTTATTGGGGTGGAAGCTGGGTTTCCTTTTCCCTTCTCGCCTCCCTCTCTGTTCACATGTAATTTGGAGAGTTAATCTCCTCAGGCAGGAAATGTTGTTTCTTTCACTCTTTCTCTCCGGCCCTTTCCATTTGGCTCTTTTAATTGGGGCTCAAACCAAGGAAATGACCACACCACAGAGCCCAAGCAGGAAGAGGGCTGTTTCTGGTAAGGGGCCCTGAGCATCCCTCCCTACTGCCCCAGCTCACGTGCCCCTTCAGCAGATGCACCCTTGGGCCAAGGATGGGGGCATACAGCTCTCTTGGCTGGCTGAACACCCTGGCTGTCCTGGAGGCGTTGGTTGGCATTTTTGCTTCTTTTCTGAACTCCTTTTCCTGCTTAGGTCAAGCCACCCAAAGGTTTCAAGACATAACATCACCCAGGGCCATCTCCCCCAGCTCTCCAGCAGCATGAAGGCACTTGGCTGCTAATATTTTCTGTGGAATCTCTTTGAAAGACATGACATCTCAAAACTTCATGGAAATTTTCCAGATTTTTCTTGATGCTTTTCACCCAATTTCTTTCAAAGAAAGTACTTCCATTTTAATGAAAAATAGAGAGCTGGGTGTCTCCCCCCACCGTCTGTCTGTCTTGTCTCCTCAGGCTGAAGCAGATTTACAGCAGGCCTTGTTGCTGGCTGTGAGCATGTGGGACACATGGCCCAGTGTGGGCATTGTCTTGGGCGGTGCCAGTGGGTAGAACTCGCAGCACAAGGAACAACAATTGATAGTAGTATGAGACCTGATTGCTCAACAGTCACTAGATGAGGGCTTCCTTCAGAAAAGACAAGTCGAATCGCAATACATTGAACACTTGAAAGCAGGGCAAGACCCTGTTGAGCTTTTTTTTAATAAAGAATCCCAGGAAGCTACTGGAAACTCAGGAGAGAAACCCTTCCTAGAGCAGGGCACCAGCGTCTACAGGGAAGCACAAGGAGGCTTGAAAGGCTTGTGTGTAACCTGCTGTAGGTGGCCCTGCTTTGCCAGGGAGTTGGACCAGATAATCTTCAGAGGTCCCTTCCAACACTAACGATTCTGTGATTCAGTGTGATTCTGTGATAGGAACAGCCGTTGGAGCCTGATCTGCTGCTCAGAGCTGAGTCCTGCTTCCACCATGTCCTTGGGATGGCAAAGTGTGCTGGGAACATGGCTCTGGGACACCCTTCACGCCTCCTGTACCAGCCCTTAGCTGCATCTAGCTCCTCCAGAGACCCAGATAAGCGTGATAAGGCTGCTCCCAGTCAGCCACTGACAGGCTAGGAAGCTCTGGAGACTCCACTCTCCTACTGACCACAGTTTGGCCTGAATGTTCCCAGCTCTCTGGCAGCCAAAAACTTCTGGATTGCTCTTTGGCACTGTTCATCACTCCCAACAGGGCAGTGATTCATGCAGGAAGGCTAATTATCACTGAATTCCTCATCCCTCTCTAGATAACCTCTGGAGGAGGGGATAGGCTGGGGCTGCACATTCATCATTCAATGCTAGTGCAGATGGTATCAGTGTGCTGCACCAGTGGGGGATGCCTGCTTCAGGACAGTCATCACCATGCACCACTGCTGATGGCCATGAGGTGCCCTGCTGAGGAAAATGGGGTGCTGAGTGTGCCATGCGTGGCAGAGAAGGCTGGGCTCTGAGCACAGCAGCTGGGGTTTAGGAATAGGTAACCGAATTCCTGGCATGAAATGATGCTGTCCTGCAGAAAGCAATGCTTTACTGGTCCATACTGTGTGAGTGTCCAGCCTCTGGAGTGACAGGCTGGGTGGCTCAGGACAGGGATACCTCAAATGGAGTTATCCTCGCTCATATGTGAACTTAGATGTGTCTGGCAGGAGCTGGAGGGAGGGAAGAGAGATGTCACTGGAGGCAGAAGTAGCTGTGACCCACAGATTATCTGCCGTCTCCTCTCTCACCTATCTGGGGACACCCTTAGTCCAGTGAGATCCTCAGTCTCCAGGAAGCTCAGCTCGCACAGAGCATATGAACCAAGGGGACAGACTTTCCTGGAAGACTTTTAAGGCTCTTCCCTGTGCCCCGTGCCTCTGCATGGAAACCAGGGAGCAGTCCCCAGGCTTCTTCTGGCACTGGCTGTGGAGCAGCCATGGGGGGTGTGTGGGCCATGTCTCAATGACCAGCCTCGGGGCTGCAGGAGTACCTGGCTTTGCAGATACAGGTTGATCTGGGCATGTAGGAAATGCCCATATCCTGCCTGCAGTGGCATTCATGTAATTCCCTGCACAGATGCTGAGGAACCTCTTGCACATGCACCCAGATGAGGTGCATAAAGAGCACCTCATTATGCACATCATCTGGGTGCATGTGGTTCCTTTTATTTAAAGCAAAGAAAATTAAATCCCAGCAGCATCCCCTTGGGTTCCTCTTCCAGCGCAGCCTCAGCTCTTTGCCTCCATTTACCCAAAGCTTGACCACTTGGAGCCAGGTGACTGTGCTGGGCTCTGTTCATGCTATGGAAATCCAAGAAAAGAGCAGGAGCCTCCCTGGGCAGGGGCAAGGCTGGACTGGATGCAGCCATGCTCCCTCCATGGTATTGCAGTATCACATGAGGCTGGTCCCTAGGTTGTAGGATAAAGGCACAAGTGGGAAGCTGAACTCTTTGAGCTCATCCCCAGATGCCTTGGGATGCTCATGGCTCAGGACTCAGATCAGGAACAGGTAGCAGTGGGCTGCTCGTAGTAGGACAGAGACAGAGGAACTCACAGCGATGACATGGTGCTGTTGGGTACAAGTGAGGCCAGCTGATGTTACCCAGGGGTGGTAAGTGATGGAAACATGTGTCAGAAGCTTCTCTTTGCAGAGCCTGGACAAGATGGAGCCAGCCCTGGGCCAGGACAGTGGGGCTGAGAGGGATCTGCAGCATGCGTGGCTGAGCATCACTGCTGCACGGGGACCCCAGGGCCTTGCCCTGGTGTGTGAGGGACACGAGATGGTGTGTTTCATCCAGACGGCAGGGAGGAGAGGGTTAACTATCTCCCCCCAGGTCCCTGGCTCTTGCAGAAGCTGATGCCACAATCTCCAGCTCACCCCTGCCGCCTTCCCCCTCCCTCCCCACTGCCCGTCAGAGTTCTGAATAGGGAATTAGTTTTGCCTGCGTTTAGACCTCTTAATTAGCTATTCTTTTTGCTGGGCTGGGGAAGAGGAGGGGCTAGAGGAGACCCTCAGCACCCCCAACTGATCCCTGGCCCTGCTCCTGGAGCAGCACAAAGGAGCCCAGCGGGAAGAGCCATCGGAGGGCGCTGGGGACGCCAGGACTTGTCAAAGCTTGTTTCCCACCTTCCAAAGCCAACCTTTTCTGTCCCAGCCAGGAGACAGCCTGCCTTAATTGGGCTGAAAATCTAATCATTTGTACCTCCGGGCCTGAGAAGGGGGCAGGGGCGGCTGTGCGGGGCCGGGAGGCTGGGAGAGGGCTGGAAGGATGCAGGCGGTGGGAGGAGGGATGGGAGTGAGGGAGGTGGGAGGAGGGATGGGAGTGAGGGAGGTGGGAGGAGGAATGGGAGTGAGGGCGAGAGGGAAGAGTGCAATGAGGAAAGGGAGGATGGAGGTGAGGCAGGAGTGCCTCAGAAGCAAGGGCTTCTGGAGGAGCTGAGAGGACAGGGAAATCATTCTTTTAAGAAGTAAAATAAAAGTAATTCCTTTGAAAAGAGAAACCAGAACAAAAGGGAGGAACTGAAGGGTGGAAGGTTTTGAGCACAACAAAACACCCATTAGCCACTTTTCCTGACCTCCATCTCCACTGATAACCCAACCAAGGCCGTCTCTGTGGTCCTCGCCTGTCCCATCAACACCCAAGTCTGAGTTGCTCCTGTACCGCAGGTATAGTCTGTGCGTGGTCTCACTCCCGTCTCAGCATTTGCTTTGTTATTATGGCTTTGGCACTGTTCATCTCTCTCTTGAGTGCCCAAAACTTACCTCTTTCACCTCAAAATCACATGTTCAACCTTGCCCAAAGGAGAACAGGAAAACTTTTCCTGAGAGCAACCATCACTGATGCTCATGGGACAATGACTGCTCCAGCAGTGGTGCTCCTGATTTATGTCAGTGAAAGGGTTTCCAAAGCTCCAGCTGCCCATGCTGCCTGTGACACCAGAGTAGGGTGGGGGGTGACAGCCACCATGCCGAGTGAGCAGTGAAGGACATGCAGGCCATCCAATTGCTCGTGCTAGCACAGTTTCCTGAGCACTGGATGTTCTCATCAATACTCTCAAGCCACACTTCTCTGCCCTCTGTTTAATGCGAGAATGCTTTGTGTCTCCAAAATGACATGCACAACTCACAGTTCTGCAGGTGCATGGTCCCTTTCCTGGGGTTTATATAAAGAAACCATATTCTCCCTACAGTTCCTTCATCAGGTTCTCCAAGCTTTGGGCCTTATTCCTCCAGTGTCTCCATTTCTCATCTTTTTTTGATGATCCCTCAAAAACCAAAACCTAAAGTCAAAGTTTTTACCAGAATTTTACTCCTTCTCCATCTTCAGGGGATCCAGGGTTCATGCTCATGAAAGGGAGAGTGAAGGAAACACCCAGCTGGGAAGGCGGCACCCGTGGCTCTGCCCCACCCCATGCCTCAGTCTGCCCATGTGCATGGCACCATGGCTAACCAGCAGCAGGACAGCAGCTGGGCAAACTGGTGTGAACCACCAGCGCCAGTTCCCTGTAATCACAACCAGCAAAGTCCAGCGCTCGTAGTGCATGCTCCCATGCTCCCTGCCCAGCATCCTAATCCAGAGGCACAATAGCAAGTTCCAGACTAGAGGCTGCAGAGGTTTTATTGCTGGGAGTCAGGAAGAGCAGATGCTTGGCAGTACCACTCCTGGCTGGGCAGGTAGGTAGTGCAAGTCAGGGGTTTGGCTTGGTGCTCATCCGTCCCAGGAGACTATCAGTGTGCAAGGAAAGGACAAGCTCAAATGATTCATGGGCTTGTGAATGGGTCTGGGCATAAAGGGCCAGGAACTGCTAACCTTGCAGCAACAGCAGAGCCTCTGGGTGGTCATGTGCAATGAGAAGGGTTTCGAGCCCTGGTTTCAGAAGGTTGGTTTGGGAGAGGCTGCCTGGGGGGAAGGTGATGCGGGAGATCACACAGCTAGGACAAGGCAGGATCCCCATCACTCTGCAAGGTGCCATCCTCTGCACAAGGCATCTATGGATGCAGCTGCAGAGAGCAGCAGAGCAGGATGCAGTGTGTCTGGGTCAGCTGAGGTAGCGTTACTCCAGCCAGTGACGATGACAAAGGGCAGACAGATAGAGGAGGCCACTGCCCTTGTGATACCCCTCCATTTTCTAGCAATTGATGCCTTAACATCAGCAACTTCCTGAGCCAGGAGTGGTCTGTGTGCCATCATCCGTCACAGTCACCACGCAGTGGATGAATGCCCCAGTGAATTTGTCTAATCTCGTTTCAAAGCCGTGTGTATTTTTGGCCTGCATGGCATCCTGTTGTGATGAGGTCCACAATTTAATTATACGTCACGTTAGGATAGTAATGCCTTTGGTCTGCATGGAAGCCAGGGCCTGCTCTTTTCATTCATAACTTCTGCCTGCAACCTCAGCTTCCTGATTCCAGTGGAAATTAGTCCGCAGAAATCTGGGACTCCCGTGACTGGTGTCTTTTTAGCTAGAGGAGTCTTTGGAGGCACACGGGCAGGGCTAACCTTAGCAGAGAGCAAGGAGAGTCTCAGGCAAGCAGGATGCCCTGGCCAGTGGGGTGGAGGGGCCAGGCCGGATGATGTTCCTCACAGCAGGGAAAGGATCAGAGAGACCTGTATGGGACCAAGGAGAGCACCCTTGGGGGGCAGCTCTGGTTGGAGGCATGAAGCTTGGGGCAAGGAATCAGCGGTGTGTGACATCAGGGCAAGGTCATGAAGCAAATCAGAGGCACAAGAAAAGAAGAAGAAGAGCTGGAGCCTGCACCTGAACTGAGCAAAGATGCAGTGGGGGAAACCTGGAGCATAGAATCCCAGACTGATTTAGATTGAAAATGACCTTAAGATCATCCAGTTCCCAGCCACAGGCAGGGACACCTTTCACTAGATCAGGTTGCTCCAAGTCCCATCCAGCCTGGCCTTGGACACTGCCAGGGATGGGGGCAGCCACAGCTTCTCTGGGCACCCTGTGCCAGTGCCTCAGCACCTTCACAGGGAAGTATTTCTTCCCAATATCTCATCTAAATCTACTCTCTTCCAGCTTAAATCCATTCCCCCTTGAATTCAGCTTGTCTGCAAATCCTGGGTCCAGCACAGCCAGTCTCCAGCAAGGTCCCAGTCAATGCTCCATACAACCTGGCACAGCTGTGAGAGTCGGGTTTATGGTGTCTCTTATTCGTGTTACTGTTGTTTCTGGCTTTGTGCAGGAGTCAAGAGTGCAAGAGCACAGCAGGAGCCCTGGTGGTGTCCAGGAGGTGATGGGACAAGGCCTGTGGACGTCTGAAGGCACTGAGAAGCACGACTGTCAATTGACTTGGATAATTCAAGTTGACTTGAATAATGAGGAACGTCATTTGACGCAGAAGATCAATAAATCACTCACTCCTTGGACAAAACCTGCCAACCCCCTGCTGCAACCTGGAGCAGCTTCAGGCCTGGGCTTCACATCAGTGTGTAGGGAAGGGCAGTTTGCTCTCATATCCTCACTCTTCTCCAGCAAGGAGCTCATGTACTGCTTGCCCACAGCACCCTGCCTACAGACAGCCCCAGATGCAGTGTGCTATAAGAGGTCACCTCCTCCTACCCCTTCCTCACCTTCACTCTCTAAGTCACAGCCAGGGGCTGGAGCACTACTGGGGCTGGAGGATGCTGAATGAGATTTTTCAGATGAATATTTTATTGCTTTTTTTGTTAAATACAGATTCGGAGCAGTCAAGGCCTGTCCTGAATTTAGGTCAAATTAAGCACAGTTTCCTCTGGAGAAAAGGAAAAGTCTGGAAAGATTTCATTTAGACATCAAAAAGTTAAATAATTCCTATGGACATTGACAGGCTGAGAGAGCTGGGCTTGTTCAGCCTGGAGAAAAGAAGGCTTGTTGAGGGGAGACCTTAGAGCAGCTCCAGAGCCTAAAGGTGCTGCAAGAAAGCTGGAGAGGGGCTTTGGACAAGGGCCTGTAGGGAAAGGACAAGGGAGAATGGCTTTAACCTGCCAGAGGGGAGATTGAGATGAGCTCTTAGGCAGAAGTTCTTCCCTGTGAGGGTGCTGAGGC
>WYDI02015154.1:0-23485 GCA_009867235.2 Psittacus erithacus
CTTAACGACCTGTTCCTTCATCTTTGCAGTGCCATCACCCTCACTGTAAAAAACTCACAACGCCCGTCACCGCCAAGTTTTTCATATTTTTTGATGGCATTTCCTGTATTTCACTTTTGCCCTTTGTCTCACCTCCTGGTATTGATGCACTCCAGAAACCTCCTGGATTGTGTGTTCCATGCTGCTTTGTCCCTGCAGCATATGGCGGGATGGTGTAAGTCCCTTGTGAGGACCAGGTTCTATGAATATGAATTTTTTTTTTCCCATTATCTGAAAGAGCCTTTACTCCTTCATTATGTTACAATGCGTGTTTGCTTTCCTGGACTCCTCCTGGTCTTAATGCTATGGGAAACCTGTGGTCTTTTTCATTTCCCAGTATATTCTTTTATGGGATGCTTCTTCCTGTAGTTGCAACTATGGTTATGAACAATTGTTGTGGGTGGGAGATGATGCTGTGCAACTGAAAGGTGAGGAAGCAGTGCCTGGGATATGGCATGGAAGCTGGCATCCTTCTGTTTAGGACACAATTCCGGTTATTAAAAATATCTATTGCTGATTTTCTCCTGCAGTCTCCTTTCCTCATCCCCTTCCTACCTATGCAGTTAATATAGCTGCAAATCATCTACGAGAAAGTCTGCTTAGGAGTGAACAGAGCCACTCTGAGGCAGTCTCATGTGAAGAAGGTACTTCCATTGCATGTATCCAGTGAGTACTTATCTATGAAGAAAGTCAAGGCACAAGCTTAAATAACTCACCCCAGAACTAAGCCAGAGCTGAGAACGGAAGTCTGGTTGTTGAGTTCTGGAATCCTTCCAAGGTCTGTCCTTGTGCTGTTCAATAGCCAGAGTGGGTAATGTGCCCTCTTTGCAGAACAGCTTTCTATTAGGATCCTTACTTTGAAAACCCTTCAGTTTGGTTTCACTTAGCCTTAATCATTTCAGTAACATTGAGGTAAAATAGCTTCTAGCGATTGCTGCCATTGTATATTTGGTTGATTAGTTCTGAACATAGTTCCTTGTGTTGGAGATGTGTTTTGTTATTGCAGTTCATACATTAAACAGGAGTCTTCCCAAAAAGTTTGTAGGGTGGATTTTTTTTATCACGGTAAACACCAATTTGTAATCTTAATAATGCTGCTTACTTGCTTACATGCTAACTGTGTACTTAACTAGTTTGGTTCTGATTCTGCAATACTTCCTTATGGCAAAAGGGGATTTTTTGGGTTTTTTTTTGGGGGGGAAGGAGGAGTGTTGTTTGGGGTTTTTTATTTGCTTGGGTTTTGTTTTGTTTTGTTTGGTTTTGTTGTTTGGTTTTTTTTTTGGTTTGGGGTCTTTTTTTTTTGTTTTTTTTTTTTTTTAATTTGGTACAATCTTGCTTGTATGAAACTGCAGGTTAAATAATTCAAGGAATTAATTGTAAAACTTTTCTACTATTGCATTAGTAACAAGGCTTAGAATTGTGTATTACAACTTGCATAACAAATGTTTTATATACTGTACCTCATGGTTGCTATTATTCAATATACATTGTTGTGCTGTTACATTGTTGCACAGGTTTTAAGCTTATTATGAATGTCACAGAGTCTTGCAGCTTCTGAGAAAATTGATGGATTTTTTGTGTGTGTGTTTTATAAAACAAGCAGTTTGGTTTTTCATTGTAGCAGTGTAAAGAATATTAGCAGCACTCTGAGATGCAGTAAGACTTACTCATAGGCAAAAATAAGCCTAACAAACCTTAATTTTATGGAGTCAGAGAATTTTATTGTTATGCTTTATAGAATATTTTTTTGTCTCAAGATGATATCAAATTACCTCTAATTTAGCATATAGGGTAGTTAATTTTATTAGCCAAACAGTGAGTTTCCAAACCTGATTTGTTTTATAAAAGAATATAAGTATAGAACCTGCTGCCCTAGCATACATCTGATTAGTGTATGATCCCTGTATGGGCCTGTGGTACTGTGCTCTGTGGCGTGCTTGGATACCTGTTCATTTCCCGTCATCTGTTTACTGGCAGTGGCAGCTTGCAACATCTGCCTTCTGAACACAATTTCACTAAAAAATTTTTATGCAAACCAGTAAATTCCATATTTGCACAGTGCTTCACATGATGGGGTCTTGGTCCTTAGCCAGTGCGATTAGGCGCTCTGCCTTAATTACAAAAGAATAAAAATTAGCTGGTCTATCTTCTGTCCTGCAGAATGCTTTACTGCTATTGCTTGTGCTGGTATCATCCAGGCTATGATCCTGAAAGGTGCTGAGCAGTCTTAGTGTATGTAGCTCAGCAAACCCCTTTAACTTCAGACTGTTGGAGTTGCTTGTGTGCTTTCCTGGGGTTTGTTCAGGATGCTGTGTCCTTTTGGGATGGAGTGCACCAAAGGGCAGAATAAGCCTCTTGGGCATTTCTTTCAAATTGTTGTATGTAGTGTTCTGCTGTGTGTAGTTTAAACACTTTCAGTAATATAATTCCTTTTAAGCAATCAAGTTTAAGGTAGTTTTACAGTTCAATTATTCAGGGCAATTTTTTAAATATAATACTTGCAGTATCTGTTCAAACAGATTTTGTGTGTGGCCTAGGAAGAAAGGTAATTCCAGTAATGGCTTGCAATTGGAACTTGTATGTCTCTTCTCACTAAATGCTTATGGCAACTTTACACAATCTTTGTAAATGCAGTTTGTATTGTCAGACTAAATAGGTTTAAAACCAACTGTTCCTAAGGAACTTAATGCAACCTTTAATTTTATGAGACAGATTAGCTTTAATAGTTAAATATATGTGTTGTGGCTGCAAATACTATGAATACATCAAAAGAACAATGGAATAACACACTCAGTGCTACTAGTATGTATTAGCAAATACAAGCATTAACAAATTGCTCCCCAAACCAAGTACTATTTATGTCAAAACCAACAAGAAAATTAAGGTATTGTGTTTACAGTTATCTTTTAATGTCACAGAAGATGTCACGTGACTTCTGCTGCAGGATGACATTGCGTCTGTGTCCTATTCCACCTTTCTCATTTTCTCCTTACCTGTCCCTTCCCTCCCTCAACAACCCCACTCCTTTTCTTGCTCTGATGTAGGGTATATTCCCCCACCCCCCGGAAAAATACACGCAAGGTCATATGCTTTTTGGATCACAGTGACCTTACTTTTATAGTTTGTGTGAATAACTTGCCATGTTTTTGCTTTTTTTTTTAATCTTTCCTTCTGTTATTTTTTTGCATGGGTCATTTCCAGGGTAAACACTGAAGCACATTTCTACCAGTGTGTTACTTAAGTGCATTATGAAGGCAACCATGTAAAAACATGAAAGTATTTGGGTACTTAATCAGGGATGTGAAAAGGACTGGACTAAGCCCTGAAACAGGACTATTTCATATGGCTTGGTAATTGAAGAGCACAGTGTAGGCTGTCATGAGTCTGTAACTGAAGATTATAGATTCCTGTAGATCTTTTTTGCAGCTTTGGTGAGTGTCTCTTGCATGAAGTTTTACAAATGCAAGTTAGGGACTTTTTTTAGCTGCTGTTCCTGTGTTGTGCAGTTGCATACAAAGCAGGCTGAGCACTGTGATAAATGAAGTGGTGTTTACCTTTGTGACCCTGATGACAGATAAAGTACCACCTCCTTCATCTCATGCTTTGTGTGTGGTTTCTGCTTTAAGGCTCAGTAATTTGACTTCCTAACTGACTTCTGAATTTTAAGTCTGATGCAACTCAGGGAGGGCAGGCAGCTGGCGAATCCATGTTCATTCAATGCCATGGCCCTAGATAGGTCTGAATAGCTGTTGAAATCAAGCCCTTGATGAGGTCTTTTGCTACGTAATTACATTATAAATATTAAAATAGTTGCTTTAAAACAGACTTTAGAACTAGCCTCTCTTTTGAGGTTAAGAATGAAAGAAGGTTGTTAAATTGGATTCCCTTTTAGAGAAGGGTGGTTTATTCTCCAATTGTGGTTTTATTGTCAAGAACCAAATTTCTGCTATAGTTGTAGCTATTTTGAAGTGCAAAAGTAAATATTGAAGTGATTTCTACATCTAGGCGGGAGTGGGGAGGAGGGATCAAAAACTTCCCTGGTAGTTTTCCTCGAACAGCTGCTGCAGGGGAAGAGAAAGCCGGGGGGTAAAGGAAAGGCAGAACCAGTTGCGGCATTCACAGTGTTGTATTTCTTACGTCAAATAGATGGCAGCAGAGCGTTGTACACAATGAAGCAGCTCCATTCTGAAATGGGAATGAGAGGGGAATGACACTTCAAGCTGACTTGTATCAACTGCAGCCTTGAACAACTTGGTAGGCATAAAATAGGAAAGAAAGCTACTATTGATAATGCAGGCGCATAGAAGATGAAGAAAGGTATGAGATGGTATAAAGTACTGAATTTCTGGAATAGTCCCAGGTGGCAAAACTTAATCTTTTAAGGTATGTCATCCACTCATGCAACATGATTGAAATCAGCTAACATAATATGCATGTCAAAATAAAGAGACAGAAGGAAAAAGAAAGTATTCACAAGTTGCAACTGAAAGTGATATACAGCTGCCTTGGGGTACTGTAGGAGTTGGCCAGAATGCCTGTTTCTTAGTTAAGCAAGTTAGAGAAAGGAAATGTCAGTCCTCAGTCAGGCAAGCATTCTTTGGTAAAGTTTGCTCAAATGTCAGTGTTTTTAGAAAAAAGAGCTGCAGTCTGTTCTGCTCTGATCCCCAAAATTAGATTTGCTAATAAAATGAGTCAAACTGCAGATCCGTCTCTAGAAGTGTTTGATTAATAAAAGTAGTACAGTGTTTGACTTGGTATTTATTAAGTAGAAAATTAATGGCTGCAAAATAGCTGCAGTCACCTAGGCATTAACATATATTGTTGTATGCTCATCTGCATCTAAAATTTTGTAGTAGGATGATCCCAAAATATAACGTGGAATTGAAGCTGTGATGTCAATGGGTGCTCAGGACCTGGGATTTAAAGATATCATAGTAGGAGGATAGAAAAGAAGTTGAGAAATTATTATTCTAGTGTGACTAGAGTAGTCCAGAAATTATGTCAAGGCTGGAAATGTCAATGTGGAATACTATCTTAAAGTTGCAAAACATTTTATTTCGGTTGCAGCTCTGAGGGCAACAATCCTGGCTGAACATTAGCTTTACAGTTTACATTTCTGATGGACCTCATTAGGGTTTTACTTTCCTTAAACAAATGCTTTTTAACCCAGTTGCCTGAAAAATTGTTGCAATAACTTGGTGATAACCTGCGGGTTTCTATTTTGCTCATAACAATGTTTCGTTTTCAGAAATTTGATATTTTAGTGATCCAAACTACCATGTAATTTATTTCTTACAGGTTTAAAGAAAAGCATATTTGATTCATTTGAAGTGTTGCAGCTCATGCTAGCTGCTACAGTTTACTGAGAACAGAGGGTAATGCAGCACTACAGAAGTGTAGGTGAATCTCAGTATTGTTCATCATATACTATAGAAAGTGCTAATATAATAACTTCAGGAGCTTTCTCATTATGGCTAAATTACTGTTCATGCAGCTGTATGAGTGGGTCTGCATGTGTTTTGGTTTGGGTTTTTTTTTATATTATTGGTTTTTAATGTCTTAAAATGAAAGTGACAATTTAAAGGAAAATGTTGATGTAACAGTTATATGCAATATCTGCTATTCAAACACTGGTAAAGCACTGCTATTAAATGGAGGAAATACATGTGATTTGTTGGATGAGTAATAATAGGAAGCTATCTTAATCCATTTTTTCTTTTGCTAAGTATGAAATTAATTTGGTTTATCATGTTTTAAAATTTTTATTGTGCTTCTGAGCGTCCTTCAATGGAGGCATATTAAGCTCTTGGAAGAAACAATGTGATTGTGCTTTTATATTTTCAGAAATAATTTCTTAAAATGCTGTTCTAAACATTAGAAATGGAATCTATGAAAAATCTGAATAAGCAGTTATACATGCATTGCATTGATTATTCAGATAAATTAGGTTGGCAGAACAAACTTCTTAAAATAAGCAATTTCAAAACTCTCTTTGTAATCCTTCTTGGGGCTAAGTGCTGCAGACTCCTATTTAAGCCAAACCTCAGTGAAATAAGTGTTTGCAAGGGGGTTGGTGGGGAGGGAGGGTTGTTGTTGTCTCTTGCCTCTTTTCCATTGAGGTAAGGATATTAGCTTGAATGACATCATTTAATTTTCTCAATTTTGCAATGGTGTATTTGCATAACAAAGCAGTATTTCTTTTTTTCCTTTAGGTTTATTAGGACTGTTGGGGTTTATGTGCGTGTGCATGTTTCTGGTCTTCTTGCTGAGTAACACTACATTTGTTCTTTGGTCTCTGTAAGTTTGGCTTTGTGGTTTATGCAGCTTTAAAAATGTATGTGTATCCTCTCGACTTCCTTCATCTGTGGGAGAAATGCACTGTACATCTTAAAGCTACTTGATATGTTTTACAGGCATGCAAAACAAAAGAAATAAAATATTTTCTGCAGTAAAAATGGTTTTGCTTTTTTTCTTAGAGTGTAAAACAGCGTAATGATAAAGCACACAAAACATTTCTGTCAAAGAACTATTGCAGTGAGATGCACATATTTAGGCTCACAGAACCTATGATTTAGAAAGGCTGTATGGTCAGGAGTGACAAAGCACATCTATGTCAGCAGGGATTAATTCCACTGTTACAATACTCTGTGGACACAAATTTCTATTTTTCCTTGAACTTTTAGAAACTGAAGGTGAAAATAATTTGAGTTCCAGCTACTTCATTAGAGTTAATAAATTTTGTGGGTGTTGGGAATAGACATAGTTGTTCAATTTAGCCATGCTGAAAAATATATCTGGGAAAAAAAGTTGTAATTATCAGATGTTTAAGATCACTTGTTCTCTTTTCTGTTTATAGCAATGATCTTGAGGGAATTTGTATGGAATATTGTATCTTGATCATCTCATTCACAGAAGACACTCAGTTGTTTACTTTGTAGACAGTTTGCATCTGGTATTTATTGAAAATCCGTCCAAATTAGGAATCATATTGATTTAAATAGTGTTGGCACAGCTTAATCATATTTTGGTGCTGCTGTGTTGTATTTTAGCAGGCGGAAAAGTTATTCAGGAAGGCTCTCTTCAGAGATAATGAAGAGCTTTAACTTAGCAACAGCTGAGCATTTTACTTGCTTGTATGAAACACTTGGGTCTGGAGAGTGAGGACATCTTTATCAGTGTTTGTGCCCTAACATGCAACTTGTTTTGCAGAGAAGTTAGGTATGTTTTTCATAACAGCAGATTGTTTGGAAATGCTTTCTTTTTTTTTTTTCCCCCCCTCTTTTTTTTTTTTTTTAAAAAAAAACTCAGTACTGTCTGCCATGGCATGAGGAACTCCTCAACTTCTATTCATTTTAGAATACCAATCTGACTTTTTTGAAATGGAGCTATATTGAGCACCTTTGGCAATACACTGAGACTCCAGAAGTGTAGTTACAGAAACAGGAGGAGTAGACTGGTGCTTTATCTTCCTACACAGCTATCCATACTAGCTTTCCATTACTTTACTTTTTCATTAAGTATGTACTGAATATACTGGCTTGCATAATTGCATTGTGAATGCCTGAACTGCATTTTTCCTGTGACTATGTGATGCTGAGAAATCGCATTTTAATTTTAGCCAGACGTTCTTGCATAATGTTGCTTCATGATGATGCAATTTCACTGGCATAGCATCAGAACAAAGGATACAGCATCAAACAAAGATGTAATAAGAAATTAAAGGATGCTAGAAGTTTGAAGTATTGCTTTAAAGATTTTAATATGCATAACACTTGATTTTTTTTAAAGCTGTATGTGTGTAACAAGCTGTGAGTTCTGTTGAGCTTTTCTAATCTTATATTGGTGTAATATTTTTCCTTTGACTTGTCTCTAGAACTCCAGTGTGGCAAAGAACATCCTCCAGAAATTATGCATTTTAATTACAAGGCGTACACAATCTGTGTATTTAGTTAGCTGAGCAGTAAAACTTAATTGCAAAGCTCTAAAAAATGCTCCTGAAAACATTGCGTACATTCAGCGCACCTGAGCCTATGGAGCTAGTAAAAGATTCAGTTAGTTTACTGAAGCCACATTATCTAAAATGCCAATTCCACTGAAAAAATAAACTACAAATTGTGTTGAGTAGCGGATAATATAAGATGCTAATTATTTATATGCTGATCTATTTATACTGTAATCTTTTCCACGTATCAACTTTAATTATATTAGCAGTCCTTGCAAGTTTTGTCTGAAATAAAATGATATATAATTCTTCCTGTAGATTTCAAATGGCACAACTTAATTGAAATGGTATGGTATGTAAATAACTGATAAATGAGAATTCTTTTCAAACAGAAATTCTGTAAAACTTCTCAGGGTTTTTGTTTTGTTTTGTTTAGTTTTTCATGTAGTAGATTTTCCTGAAGCTGGTAGCAATAATTTTAATGAAAAAAAATGATTGATTTGGCATGAGGTCTGATCCAAAGGCAACTCAAGTCGCTGGAAGGGATTCTCTACAGTGCTTGGGAGTATTTCATGCTTGCAGATTTTTGTTACTGTTCTGTGTCTAATACTTCAGCTTTTTTCAGGTACCAGTATTTCTAGCTGTTGTGCATTTTTTGACAGATCACATTTAGATGTATGAGTATCATTATGGAATGTTGCAGATTCCAGTGCACAATTGCATTTTATAGTGTTACTATATTCACCACTGCATTGTTTTTGTTAAAGAGCTTACAGTGATGAAAAATACGCCTTAGAAAGTTGAACTGTAAACACTGAATGCTAATTAAGATTTAAAAAAATGTCATACGAGTCAGTTGAAGACCAAACCTTTGGGTAGGTTTTGGAGAATTGCGTACTGTTAACATTGTTTAAATTGTGTAAGTAGTTTATTACTTGTAATTCGTTGCCTTACATTTGTGGTTAAGGTACTGAACTAGAATTCCTCTATAAATATTAGTGTAGGGTATTCTTTATTTATACTAAATAAATCAAAGCAAATGACTTGAACTTTCTCTCCAGTGCTTCAACTTAAAATAAATAATTGGAAATCTGATGATTAGCATCGAGTCATATTGAAGTCAAAATTTTACAATAATGACATGCAACTGATCAATAGCAGTAATTTATGATACTGTCAGTGTAGATTTAGTAATCTAAGAACAGTAATATTGTTGCAATTTAATGGTTGAAAAATATGTGTAACACTATCTTACATGAAAACATGTCCTCATTCACAGGGCAATTTTTTCATTGATTCTGTGGTTTCCTTAATAAAGCTGAAATATTTTTAAGCCAAGAAAGGTTTGCTTTAAAACAAAAGAATAGGGAGAAAGGAAAGCATAAGAACATTTAATATAGCAAGACCCATGGATAAAACAGAATTGTCTGTAATATATTATCCTGTCTGTCAGCAAGTATAGATTAAAGGTGACTTTACTTCTGTAAGCAAATGTTAACATTTTCATAGGAGGCATATCCTTCTTAATGACATGTTACATATGCATATTTACTGTTAGATTTTAACATGTTCACAAACTTCACTGTTAGTAAAGTGAAACGTGGCTTTCTAGTGCCATGGAGTGTAAATAATTTGGAGATTTAAAGGTCATAAGAACAATATATTGAAAACATTATTGTGTTTCAAGGCAAGGAAGGAGTTGAACCTTAATTAAATGTAGCTTAAATTTTAATTTATGGTTGGGTTTGGTTTTTTTTTAAGTAGGCAGGCACTTTTGGTTTTATGGGGTGTGGAAAGATGAACGTTTTGTCTTTAATATTTGAGGAGGAACTTTTTTCCATAATATAATTGTTATTTAATACATGTTAAGAATAAAACTTCACAAATGACTTTTAAACTTTTTGAAGTGGCTTTCATGCACTATGCCTATGAGTTTGAAAAGAACATCCCAAGGTGCACATGGGTGTGTGGAAACTTGGCTTTCACTAGACCTTTGCTTAGGTGCCATTCAGTTCATTTGTGCATTAATCTCTATGCTATTTCGAATATGCTGCAGGACCTCCAGCATGGAGGCTACTTCTTCATGCATCTTCTAAGCCCTAAATGGGCTCTGCTGTTTTAGCATTACTTCTGGGTGGCACTGTCATGCTGTAATATTAAAGCATAATTTAAATTAAGCAGTTGAATGGAAATGTATCTTTGATTCCCTTCCACTAACATGGTTAGACACCTTACTTCAGACTAAGCTTTCTAATGTGTTTTTTCTTGGCTTCAATTGAACTGGTGTTTGCCCAGCACCACTGATGGTTGTGGTGGATTCTCTATCTTCATGAATTAATGCTAATTTTTGCTTTCTTTAACTCTCAGCCTACATAAAGCAATTTGTGCAACCTAATTGTATTTGCATAAAATCAGAAACTATATACTTGTTAAATTAAATCTGCTCATTTAAGATATAATTTCTGTCAATATGTTACAAAATTGTAGTTAAAAATGTTTGCTATAAATGAGGGTGGATGCATTTTAAAAATTTAAGCACAGGTGTCATCATTTGTAAGTATAACCTATAAATAAGGGTAAACTTATGTGTCTATGTTACCTGGGTTTTTTTCAAACAGTCTGTGGTAGCCTGTCCACACTTTGTTTTCTTTACTGAAATTGTTATTAGTACATGTATTACTGTTTTTGCGCATTCTGTCACATAACATTTAGAACTACTTAAAAAAAAAATGCTTTAGAAATTGTTATTGAAAATGAGAGGGTAATAGGGTAATAGTTATTTTTGTCAATTACTGTGATATAAAAGGTCTTCATAAAATGGTAGTTCTATTTAATTACTTTCTCTTAACATGGAAACATATTGTAGTTATTTTTAAAGTGCTGTGTTCAAAGTAAGAAATTGCTTGTGTGACAGCAATGAAATCTGGAGGCTATACTCTCTGTACTGTTGGTTTTGACTATTAATCAGATGTATTTTATCTCCTAACTCTTATGTTCTTTCTTTTCCTTGATTTGTTTCTGTATAGCAGTATGTGGGAAACAGTAATACAAAAGGCACATGAAATTATTAAGAGATAGTATAACAGAAGAGAGTGTTCTGTTAACTTTTTATTAGATTGTTATTATTAGATATCACATTTTATGCATATTGAGCTGCAGTGTTATAAGTTAGTTGCATTGTGTCCACAGATTAATTACTTGGAATGCCATCAAAGCTATTTTCCATACATTAATAATGCTAAAGATTTCAAGTATTTGTCACATCATGTACAAAATGTAATGATAATAGTACAAGTATAGTAGATTGGGTGTTTCATTACTTATTAAAACATGCCAATCAAAGTACAAAAGTGAGACTTAATAGTTGCATCTTTTTTTTTCTCCTTTCACTTTTTGATTAAAACTTTTTTTTTTCTTTTTTAATGACTGGTAAGCATGGGGAGTATGTGAAAATATTACACTTTGGAACTGATTTAAAAGGCTATGACTAGAACCATCTGTTCCCACCTCCTAATCTTCAAGTTGCTCTTGAAAAATAGGCCAAAACTTATCCCAAGGGGGCTAGTGAATACAACTATCTACAACAATAATAAGATGTAAAAATACAAAATATACAGATACTGAAAGCTCAGTGATCTGTAGCAGCCTACTCTTGCTTCTGGATAGTTTTGCAGGCTTGACTTCCTTAGTGGGAATAATATAGGATACACATGGGAAGGAAGCCACCTATTTGTCTGCATGTTAAACAGTATGACACTGGTTTGACGAAGTTTGGAAAAGAACGTTGTCATCTGCCACATGCACGTGTTTCCACTTTGGCAGAGAAACTGATATTCCACACATTCCCTCTTCTCAGACCAAGTCAAAAAAATGTTCCATTATGTCACATTTAGGACTAAAAGTTGAGTGTCCGAACATCACCTTCTTAAAAAATAATAAAAAAAAAAATGCCATGCAAGCATCAAAGCAAGGCTCAGTGTAGGAATGATGCTTTTTTGAACAGTGGTTTCATGAACAAAACCCCCATCAACATCCTGCTATATCTTTTCCTTGATATGGCTGATCACTGAATAATTCTTTTGCTGACAAGGTGACTTTAAAGATAAATGAAGTCTTTGGAGTTATTGTCTTGTGTCAGTCTTTTTGAATCCAAAGCTCTAAAGCTCTGTTTTACTGATATATATGTATTTGTGTGTGTGTGTGTGTGTGCGTGTGTGTGTGTGTGTAATGTCCACAGCTTAGATTTCTGTCTGCCATTTGGCATCCATCTGAATTAGTTACAGGGGCAAGTGAGATAATCCAGGTAGAAACACTAGCCCATATGAAAACAAGAGCAAAGCAACAAATCTAAATCTACTCTCTTTTAGTTTAAAACCATTCCTTCTTGTCCTATCACTACATACCCTCATATAAAGTACCTCTCCAGGTTTCTTGTAGGCCCCCTTTAAGTACTGGAAGGCTGCTATAAGGTCTCCCTTCTTTTCTCCGGGCTGAACAAGCCCAATTCTCTCAGCCTGTCTTCAAAGGAGAGGTACTCCAGCCCTCAGTCATCTTTGTGGCTTCCTCTGGACTCACTCAGGCAGGTCCACATCCCTCTTGTGTTGGGGGCCCTAGAGCTGAATGCAGCACTGCAGGTGAGGTCTCACAAGAGCAGAGTAGAGGATGAGGGTCACCTCCCTCAAGTGGCTGCCCACACTCCCTTTGATGCAGCCCAGCATACAGTTGGCTTTCTGGGCTGCAAGCGCACACTGCTGGATCCTGTTGAGCTTACTGTCAACCAACATTCCCAAGTCATTCTCCTCAAAGTTTTTCTCAATCCATTCTCCACCCAGTCTGTAGCTGTGCCTGGGATTGCCCCAACCCAGGTGCAGGACCTTGCACTTGGCCGTGTTGAACTAAATGATGTTTGTGCTTGCCCACCTGTTTGGAAGATCCCAAGCATGCAGAAGCTTGTGTGCTACGAAACTTCTGTTGTTACCTGTGTAAACTGTTGTTTCAGTCCCTTCTACAGCTTGTAGTGCAGCCTGTTTACTGTAATACTGCTACTACTCTGATTTTGGTTTTGTATTTACAACAAACCAAAACAGAAGCAACAACTTCCTGTGGAATGATACATGAATAATATTTTTCTCTTGATTTTTTTTTGTGTTTGTTGTTGTTGTTGGTTTTGGTTTGTTGTTTTTTTGTTTGATTGGTTGTTTTTTTGCATGTGTTTTATTTTGTGGTTTTTTGATGGGGTTTTGGGGGATGAGAGGTATTGTTTTGTTGGGTTTTTTTTCATAAGAAGCTACATGTAAAGTTATATGTTCTTATTTTTGGGTGTTTTGACTTCAAATAATTTGAATTGAAAGTTTGTAAGTGGGAAGGTCTACTGCATAATTCCTGGTTGAGTACCACTGGATTTAGAGTAGTTTTGTCCCATAACTCAGAGTTCTTCATTCTCTACCTATAAAAAGATTTGTAAAATCTTTAATAAAAAAATAAAAAAAAAAATAAAAAAAATGTTACAGTATGTCTCTCAGAAAGCAGAAACCAGTTGAGTTTAAATTGTTTGCTTGCCCTCAGGCTGTTTTACCACCAACAGCTAGCATCTACTTCACCTGTGATGACTTCAGATCATTACTGAGCAGCTGACAGTGGATGCAAACTACCTTTCTACTCTTTTATCCCTAAACCAGGAGTGCTTTCATGCATAATAAACTTTAAAACCAGAACCTCCTCTCTTCTAACCTGTATGGCTAACTTTTTTCAGAGCCTTCCTCTACAGACCAATACTTTTGAGCCATGTTCCAGCACATCTGTACTTAGGATGCTTCTGTTCCCTGACCTTTAAAACAAGCTTCTATAGGGTAGAGTATCCATATGCTTCTAAGGAAGTGACTTTATTTCACAGTGATAAGCTGCAGAATTTAACAGCATCAACAAGGTAGGATGGTGTGTTGGATGTTCCTTTAGACTCTGCTGCTAATATAGATACGAAGTTAGTTCCACATAGCAAGGACTGTAGCTCCTCTGTGTTACTGCCTTTCTAATAAGATCTCTTGTTGTGGCATTCTGTGTGCATTTTGTAAAGACCTTTCACCTTGTATGTGAAATGAAGAAAGCAATAACTTCCATTTATGGTTTCCTACTTCAAAGCATGAGCTGCAGTGTAGAGGTTCAGTTGCATTGGTCCCAGAAGTGCATATGCTTTCCCGCCAGAATGTATGTGTTACAGTCATTTAGTTGTAATAAGTATTGCATGGGTTACTTTCTAAAGTATACTTGCATATTCTAATGGCTGTGTTGTTTATAAAAGTGTTCTGGAAAAATAAATCCTTTAGGATTTTTCAAGTGTGTTCTGTGGGAATAATTCAGGCTTTGCAATGTGATAACTGTTTTTACTGTGTCAGGCACTATTATTAGCACACTCCAGTCATGATGTGGCTGTTCCCCAAGCTCACGGGGATTGCTGATTTTTTGGGTTTGTTTTTCAAAAAGTAATTGGATTTTTTAATTGTTCAAACCACTATGTTGTCTTTTTTGTTTTTTCTCCTCCTACTGTCCTGTCCCCCTCCAGACAATAGTGTATATCTCCATTTATATTACAGATGCATGTAGCACTTCATATATCTGGTTAGATTGGTGCTTCTCTTCGTGGATTTCTGATCACAGCCAGAGCATGATCCTTACACAGGAGGAGGAAGAACTTTTTGTTGTAGTGTCAGCAAGAGAACTGGTATATGTCTCTTTCACAGAAAACAAAACACTAGTTGTTTTATTAGGTGGTGACGTTGTTTTGTTTAGTGTATCGGTGGCAATTTTCTAATTTAAGCAGTCAAGATGATAGTAACTTTTCTCAGAAGCATAGGCATAAAAATGCTTTCAGCTGTAAACATCTCTTATGTAGAGTAGGCATGAGCTTGTTTAATTCCTTTCTTCATTGAGGGCTGTTATTTCCATTACACCTTCAAGTAATGTGCTAATGTGCTGCTTGGAAGGGGTTACTGACTCATGTTTTAATTATTGGCTATTTGTGAATCATACATATAAAACCCACAACTTACACTGCCGTGTTTTATAAGTGGTAATAGAAAAATTTTGAAACAAAATCATTACTTTGGTATAACTTTATTTTTAAAAAAAATAATGCATGTTAAATGTTTCTACATATATTAGGTGTAAAAATACAGTATTCAGGGCCTTCTGTGACCCTGTTGACTTCCTATGGTTAAATAACAGTAGATATATTTGATGCCCTAGGTAATTTCATCAGTATGCATTAAAAGTAGATAGTGACTCCTAAACATTTCTTGGTCTTCTGTACAATAAAACAGGAAACAATTTGGCTGGCGACATAGAGGTGGAATGCAGTACGAAAATGAAATAAGATAAAACTCCCTGTGGAGAAGTAGTCTACATGTTACACCCTGAAGGGATAAATGCTGATACTGTGCACGAAAGGCTTCTTTAGAGAGTCTTGGAATTTCTAAATATTTATTATGGCAGTATATAATGGCTGTATTACATAATGTGTTGCTGTTTCCTGCTTTCTATATCCTGAAAATTCTTGATAATTCTACCTTAAGCCTAAATACTACTTGTAGTTTCATTATAGTTCTGCAGATAGGAGCCTTGAAGCAATCAGCACTATTGAAAAAAAGGTATTTAGGAGCAAAATGGAGATTAGTAGGGAACACATTCTAATGGCTAAAATACTAGGCTAAAAGTGGCAGTGCTGGTTTTTAACTCTTTCCTTGACATTGACCGTTGGGAAGTGAGAGCAAGCTAAGGTTCTTATACTCAGGGTGGTACAACGCTCACTTGTTCAAATCTTTGCAATTCATGATAGAAATTCTTGTCCTTATGATCTGTTTAGCTGATTTATGTTGTGTATAAATAGACTGAGAATTATTTTCATTGGTTTTTCTATTTGCAGTATGCAAGCAATTGCGATTACTCTACAAAAGTTTATTCAGACTTTGAAGAACAGATCATAAAATCATCATAGAAGCCTCTGTTCTGTTGTTTCTCTCAATTTGTCTTGGAGAATCTTTGAGTGTTCCTTTCCTTTTTTTTCATCAGCAATGGGCATGGTAAAGTACAGATGTTAAGCTGTTAACAAAATTCCAAATAAAGTGGTCACTCAAACAGTATGTAGGCAGCTCTCGAGTTATGAGAACCTGATATATTATGCTAGTCTTATTTAATCCTATGGTTTTTACTTAAACTTCAAAATGTAGTGGAGGTCAATGGATCATCAGCGAAAAAAAAAAAAACAAACCTTTTTCACGAATAATGGAGAATCTTGGTATCCTGAATAACTAAAAGAGGAAAAACTTCCTAGAGTTGGAAAAACTGATATTTGTGACAGATACAGACTTGCAGATAAAAATTTTGCATGTATTGTGTGCACACATCTACAAGCAGCTACTTCATGCTCCAAAACTCAAGTTTAAAGAATCCTGCTTTTTCCAGTCTCACAAGTCCAGACTGTGTCATATTGAGGTACAAGGAGTTCCTCCATCTTGTTAGAGTCAGGTGTGGGAAGATGTAGTTGAGGTAGAAGCTATGCCAGCCTTTCCCTACCTCTGCACGTACTACAAATCTGACAAAGAACAAACTTGTCTTTAACAAGACCCAGTGTGATTTCCTGGTGTGATGCTGCTACCAGGACACACTTTGTTCTCCTCTTGGAAACTCTAAAGCCACTAGAGCAAAAATTTGCTAGGAACCTTTTTTCATACTGGTCTTAGCCCCAGTATCTACCTGAGACAGTGCTGCCTGCTGTTGCTTCTAATGTTGTTAATATAGATAACAGTGTGACTGCAGCCTAAGCTTTGGAATAGGTAGCTGCGTAATGCCATGATTGGATTTAACAAATCAACATGGGAATAGATGCATAAATCCTGCAAAAGAACCAACTAAGGAGGGTAAGGGACTCTGGTTTCCATTCTTCTAACCTGCAGAAGAGCTTCCGCAGATGAATTCACACATTTTTATTAGCTCTTTGGGAAGAGCAGTACCTAGTTGGAAAGCCTGGGGCTAGACATACCCTTGGTAGAATTTGTGTCCTTGTTTTGAATGGTAATAAGACTCTCATTGCTGAGAGGATCGCTAGAGCAGTCTGGCACTTGGTGACTGATTGCCTGGAGCTTTGAGGAGGAAAACTCAAACTTTTAAAATCTAAAGACAGATTTTAATTGAGCAATAGGGAGCTGAATTGCAGGACTGAAGACTTAAGTACTTTTTGGAGAGTACTTTTCTTTTGTGGGCTTGGGGGGGGGGGAAGGGGAAGTGGGTTGCATCTTTTAAGTGGCAAAAAAACACTTGAAACTACTGCAAAAAGTCACAGCTCCTGATTTAGTCAATTTACTCTTGTTCTAGCTGTTCTTAGTAAAGTGGACTCTGTAGCCACTTCTAGTCACAATTGTTCCAGTGACAATTCTGGCCTTTTGTGAACTTACAAAAGGTTGCTGATACATATCTCTGTGAATGAGGAGTTTGTTATGGATTATAGATGTTCCCTGGCTATGGCACTGAAGTAAAGCTCTATGAACGTAGCAGACAAAATGTTCTTTTAGTAGGGCAGCTGAAATGAGTTTAATAAATGGATGAGCAAGCATTTTTCTGGTTATACCTGGGTGTGTGAACTAGAGGATGTTTTAAAAATAATGTCCTAAATCTCTTGGCTATAATCCGATTACTTTTTAAATTTTGTGATGAACTGACAGCTGTGTCTTGCTGGATATTGAGTCATGATTCCCTGAAAGCTAGCATGCTTGATTCAATTGCTGCAAAGCTACCTGGAGGAGAGAAAGCTTTTTGTGAGTGGGCATCATTAATCTCATGAGGGTTTTTTTTGGTGGCCAATAACGAGCAGCACAACTTTTCATGTGTGCTTGGCTTGTTACTGATGACAAGTTCCACTGGACCTGAAAAGACTGTGACAGTATCCAACCATTAGTACAAGAAACAATTGTGTCTTGAGATTATTGAAGTGGTTTGGAAAAGCTAGTTGTGTGTATTTGATATAAAGCCCATCTTTTCTTAAAATTGAAGTGACTAAGATCTTAACATCAGTCTACCAGGTGAAATTTGTACTGGTATTTATTTTTTCATGGTACCCTTTGACATTATGCTGGGATGCTGTTTCCTATGGTTTCTGTACCAATGGGCCACTGTTCGCCCTTTGCCTTTTTCATGGAGGACTGTGTGTATTTCTGCTGAATTTTTCATTAAGAACACTTAAACAAAATCTAGTCCTGTAGACCATTAGCTTTGAGCTTGGGAATCATCAGAGACCTATAAACTGGGGTGTGGAAAGCAGTATGCTAAGGAATTAATTTAATATAGCTGAGCCACTATATTTAATAAGCAGCAGCAACTGTTTTGTCTCTTGGCTTCATTTCTTGAAGATGTAATTAAGAGCTTTTTCCGCACCACTGCTGATCCCTCTTCCAACTGTAACACACAGATGTTAAATGGTTATCCTAAACTGTAAAGTGTTCATACTTACAGTTTTCACCAGTAATTGTGAAAGCTTCATTAAAAATTTTGTAAATATTTTCCTTTGTCTTTAATCAATTATAATGACCTGTTATAATCCCTTAAGATGTGACTTAGAGTACCAATTAATTATGATAATATTAATTAAGACTGCAGTTCCTCCCCTGAGCTTTCTATATTGGCAGAAAGTGTTAGCACAGTTCACTCAGCTGCAAAAATCAAAACAAAGCACTGCTTGCTGTTCAAGGAGCAAGCTAGTATGAAGAAAATACTTCTCAGCGAGTAGATGAGTGCATGCACCTTTCTTTCATTAGAAAAATGCATTTTTAGGTCTTCTGATATTACTCAGTTTGTCAAGTTACATATTTTTCTTCTCTGTAAGTAAGCAGTAAGCTTGCAATGCTACTTATGATCAGATCCACAGTTTACTTAAATGTTTGGCACTTTGAGTAAAACTGCAACAGATGCACGGGAAAAGTAAAAACCAACCAGCAACCAAAAAAAAAAAAATCCCAAACTCCCCTCCCTCTTCTACCAAATTATATATATGAGAAGAGGAAGTAAAAAGAACCTCTATGTATGTAAAGAGAGATGCGAGAAATTTAAAACAATTTTATGCTTGCGATTTAAAAACAAAACATCAACTTGAAATGTACTGTTGAGTTAATTCATGAAAAAAATATCGCCAAGAGAACTAGGAGAGTGTCTGGCAGGTATTTTGCACCGTGGCAGATGAGGAAAAACATATAAACTTCTTAAGAGGACAAAATGATACTGAGGCATCAGCCAAAACTGTTGTGTTTAGACAAGTATGATTTTACTTTTAATACACCAGATGGAATGCTGCCTTAAAACTGCCTTTAATGTGCAAAGTAAAAGTTGTAGATGTTCAAAGTTACTGTAAAGAAGTTTCCAGTTTAACATCTGCAAGAGTAAATTTGCCATATGACAAAGCGTGTTTCTTGATGCTGCTTGTAAGCAAATGTCATTCTGAGTCAGTCATAGAAGTGCAATTAATGCTCATCTGATTAGGTAAATACTGTGTTCTGCCTGATATTATCAGTGCACTGTATGGATGACTGAGTTTTGCGTTCCCTTGCTTTTCTTTGCTTTTCCCTTAAACAGTAACTTACACTAGCAATAGTTTTCTTCCTTTTCCATTCCTTTTGTTTTCAAAGGATGGAGGTGGGGGAAAGGGGAGAGGATAGGATGAACAGTGGTTTTATAGCTTTTATGTGGTCCTAGTCCATCACTGAAGTTCATGCCATGCTGAGACAAAATGGGACTATTGGAGCACATATTTAGCTGGTAGTAAAATGTGCAGGATGACATGGATTTCTCACTGTGGTATCCATAGGCTGTTGCCTCAATGATAGGTAAAAGGCAGTAGTGCCACATCTGCAGAACAGATTTAGTCAGGAGCAAAGTAGTGCCTCTCTTGGGGTGGTTTGACCAGCACTACAGTGAGGATTCAGGAGTGCATTTGTAGGAAGCATTCTGTCTGCTGAGGCAAAAAAAGCTTTCTGCTAGGGAAAATTGATCATGATTTCAATGCTATGTAAAAAGTTTCTGTGGTTTAGGGGTGTTTTTCATATATACATGCATGCTGTCTGCTCGTACAGCTGCCTTGTTTCTGCCGTACTCAGATAGAGCCACTCACTGTGCTGGACTCTTTCCCTGGGACCATATTTTTTTGTAGATACGTTTAAAACAAATTTTAACTGCCGGTGTTCTGCTAAGCCAGTGCTCATGTGGGAGAAGTCCCCTCTTCTGCTTTGTAGGTACTCCTGCTGGGTCTGCTAGGAACTAGCCATTTGTGCATACCTGGAAGTAGTTTCTCTGGTATTGCCAATCCATCGACTTAAAACCGTGTGGTTTTAGCTGTAGTTGTGTTTTGTCTTTTGGTATTTAAGAACTTAATGTATTATGGTCTTTCTTAGAAAGCTTCTCTGGAGTCTTGAAGAGTAGATACAATATTTTGCTGACTTTTTGAGATGAAGGAAACACATTTTTTTATTATGGTACTCCCAGAAACATGGTGTTTAAAACGCAATAATCTGTCTCCCCGTTCTCTTGCATTTACCCCCTTGTTTACTCAAGAGAGTTTGATGATGGGTTTTTGCACTAAAATTGGGTATTAATCATCTTTTGGTTTTGAGGTGTTTAAATAATGCTTTTTGCAGACTGTCATAGATGAACACCCTATTTTTTTGTTAGGCAAAGGTGATATTCTACTCAATGTAATATTAGGAAGAATTAATGGTTTATAAAGATCTGCTAAACTCTTAACAGATGCTCTGTGCACAGTCTAACTCAGTTCTGTACTACTGAGACTCCTTTTTTACATATATTGTAGCTCCTATGACTGTTTTTACAGATATATGGTGATTATGTTTTGCCTGTTGACAAAAATGCTAAAAATTAAATTTTTATCAGCTGAAATACATTTTTCCACACTCTTCTATGCAAAAACACCTGTTAACTTTCTTCTGAATCTCAAAACCAGCTGAAACCAGTCATGAAAAGGTGTGTCCTTGATAGAAAAAATTTGAGATCTGTATTGAGATGAAAAATATTGCTGTGGCCACAGCTCTGGTCCTAATTAAACTTTATGAAGCAACTTGTATTACAAGCAAAATAATTTTTAAAAACTCAGAATGTCCATTTGACTGTCATAGCATATCATATCTTTCAGCCAACTTCCATTAGCTTGCTGGGGTTGTTATTTGTGTTCTCTGGTCACAAACTTAATCTTAAAAGCATACCGTAAGATACTGTATGTAGTGTAAGAATCCTGACAAAGGAAGGATTAACCTCTCTAGACCAAGAAATAATGAAGACAGACATGTACTTATTTTGACAGTCACAGCTGGTAAGTCACTAAATTCTTTAATGAAAGTTCTTTTCTTGACAACTTCAGCATTAGAATAGGTCTCTGACTAAAACTATGTTTTGTTTTTCCTAGTTCACTTTCAAGGAAGAAAGCAATAGAATTGAATAGAAAACTTACATTAAAACTTGTGACATGGACTGGTTAGTTGTTCCATTTTATGATCACTTATAAAAGATAGCCTTGAACAACTGTTACAGTATGGACAGCATCATGGGGTTGAACATCATGAATCTGATTAAAGAAAGACAGATGTTGAAAATTACAAGAATATAAAATTGGGGAAAGGGGGAAAACCATAAGTATAACTGAATAAAACTTTGAAGGCTTTCATTAGTAATATTGTTCTGGAATTTTAAGAAAAGGCATAAAGCCCAGGGGCTTTATATAGCATATAACTCTTCCTTGAAGTAAACAGAAGGGCATTCTGAAACCAGGTAAGAGCAGTCTCATCTGTACCTGTTCTGATACACATATTATTTAATGTTTTTGGGTCCTGTTGTCCTTTGATTCTTTCTTTGAGGACTTGCAGGTATATCGCTCTATTAGAGATGGTGCAAAATTTCTGTGTGGTGTAGGCAGAAATTAATTTTGTCACTGCAGATGGGAGTAAGAGATAGCTGCATCTCCTTGCTGGAGGCAGAAAAGGCTGCTGCCTCCTCCAGACCTCTCCCTTTGGGGCTATAGTAGCCCGCTTGGCTCTCCAGCTGTCCGACATAACGCAATATATGAGCATGCATACCCTTACTTGGGCTTTTTTTGCTGCTTCCCAGCAATCTGCCGCTCTAGACTAAAGCCAGCCATGGTTCTGCCCCACTGGGCTATCACAGAGACTGAATGTGGCTGGAGATGTTTGGAGAGAGGCTTCCTGAGGAGCCCAGAGCTGCAGCAGAGGTGTTCTTGTGAATCCTGCACGCATGTATCATGTGCATAATTTAACAGCAGTGGCTGCAGGTGGGAGTTGTATTCATTTACTCTGTGCACTGACAGCCTAATATAAACATTGCAGTGTAAAACCACAACTGTTAGCCAGTCTTGCAGGATCAGGGAGCCTCTGATAGTAAAAGTACATAGAAAGAACCAATAAAATCTTGGGAAGGCTCACATAAAACATTAAAAAGATGACCAATGAACTGTTCTGTTTTTCACCTGGCTGAGGTAGTTGGGTGTTCGCTTGCCAGCTTTTCTCCTTGCTTTTTAAGAGGTCTTTGAGATGGAGGAAAGTAGATTCAACTTGGTGGTGACAGAGGAGCAATGTGAAAATTTTGTTCTCTTCAGCAACTCCTTTTGTTCAGATATTTCAGTCTGTTTTTCATTTGGAAAATCCTGATGGAATGATCTTGAAAGAATTATGCCTGTTGTTCTTGGCATTTTGTGATCTTACTCCATGCAGTGCGAAGGACCTGCTGCTTGTCCCAAAAGTTATGAAATCGAATGGAGATTGATCTTGGATGTGCTCCAGTGTCATTCCTTAAACTTTAGATTTTATTAGCTCTCCCCTTTTTCCTCTGATTTCTTTCCCCTCCCTCCCACAATTCTCCTTTGCAATGACCTTTGTAGGGCCAAGGATTTCACTTTCTCACTTTTTTAACATGCAGTGAATATATGGCTCCATATAGACACAGAGAGACTAATGTGATTCAAAATAGCTGTTTCAAAGTATATTTACACTATAATACCAAGTAGTCTGACACCTGACTCAGCCAGAGTATCAGAGTGTGCAAATAAATATGGGACTGTTTGTTAAAAAAAAAAGGAAAAAGAATTAAAATATTTGAGCACAATTTAATTGTGTCTTACCATAGGAGTCTTTTTCTGATTTGAAGTCTGAATTCCAAAAACACAAACTTTCCTTTTGGCTGAAATCCCCATAAGATGAGGTTATTCCACAAAGGCTGCCCTGCTGTAGACATGAATGTTTTGGGGTTTTTTCCTATTTTTTTTTTATTTTTTAATCACTCTGTTAAGATCTTAATCTTTGCAGTTTTGTTTTTGAATGGAGTAAGTGTTTTGACTTCCATTATGAGGCAGTTGATGATCGTAGAATAGTAGAATAGTTAGGGTTGGAAAGGACCTTAAGATCATCTAGTTCCAACCCCCCTGCCATGAGCAGGGACACCTCACAC
>WYDI02015155.1:0-12092 GCA_009867235.2 Psittacus erithacus
GGGCAGGATCACCTTCTTCGACCTGCTGGTCATGCTCCTTTTGATGCAGCCCAGGATATGGTTGGCTTTCTGGGCTGCAAGCGCACACTGACGGCTCATGTTCATTTTCTCATCAAGCAACACCCCCAAGCCCTTCTCTGCAGGGCTGCTCCGAATCTTCTCTGCCCAGCCTGTAGCTGTGCCTGGGATTGCTCCAACTCAGTCGCTGCCTAATCCCTCAGATAAGCGGTACCCTTTTGAAAGTGCTGTAATACCTGTGGTGGATTATTTATTCTCTCAGAAAAAGTGATACTCAAAAAGAGTACAGAGAGGAAACATTTTTGCTTCAGTTCTCTACCTTGTGCCTTTCAAGTACAGAGGTAGAAGACGGGTCTGCAAACTTGAGCACAGAAGGATTTCTGTCTTCAAAATGCTAGGAGGGGATTTATAAAATGCAGGAGGCAGGCGCTTCAAAAGCTTGAGCATTGGTTCAAGCTCTCTGGCCACTGGGTGCCACTCTTGTTCCATGGAGAGTGTACTGCATAGTCTTTAGCAAGGACCAGAAAGTTAACTGACTCCACCTTATGTCTTATGTCGAGTCGGGCTGCCAGAGTACAAATGCTATATAGTCCGCCTAGCAGAAATAAAAAGCAGAAGGTCACTTAGACACTTACGGTAAGCAAGAATGGAAGATTTAGCAAGCAAAATCCAAGCTGTGAAACCTGGAGATCCAGGTTTACTGAATATACCACATGAGAATGTAGGTTGTTGATGGTAGTTGCTCTGCTTTTTGGGAGCTCCTAAGTAGGCTAGGTCAGAATTTGTGTTTTTCTAAGAAAAAGATAGGAAGACTGATCAAAAATCTGTTTTAAAAAGAAAGCATTTCTTTAACTGCTAAATTTAAGTCAGCCTTTTGCATCTAGTGCAGCTGGTACAATAAAACATAATGCCTCTATCTGAACCTTGACCTGCGTATGTCATGAGGGTGCTGTAGCTACTACAGCGTTCTGACCATATGTTTCTGAGGTGGCAAATGACCGCCACTGCCGTAGTGATGAGCATGGGACAGTAATGCTAGCTGGAATGATTTCTCTGTTGAGACTAAGGGAAGTGCTAAACTGAAATTAAAAATCATCTGGAAGAAATTGCTCCCCTAATCAGCAGTGTCAGCTTTTTCTAAGTATATTGTGCTGAGACTTTACCTGGCATAAATTGCTACACTTCTGTTAAAGTCATGGCGACTGTGCTGACTCCTAGCAGGTGGGAATGCTTTTTAATTCTTTTATGTCTTTTTAGTTTGATTTGGTTTAAAACCAAAATTAACATATTTGAAAGCACAACAGTGATCTGCTTGCTTTCAGATATTTTCTGTCACACTGCGGTCTGAAAATGTAGGTAGATGGAGGATAGGCTGATTTTCTTTTTCCTGGCTCTCCACTTGTGAAACTCTTGTTTGAAGTTAATTTGGAGTCACAGCTTTTCTCAGACTGCTAATGAATGTGTCTGTTTAGCCCTGTGTATTAAATAGGCACTATTCAATGTTGTATTCGAAGCTTAGAATGGTGGGGTTTTTTTTTTATTGTAGTTACACCCAGAAGCCCCCAGGGGAGCTCTGTGTCAGAAACTGTACTAACACAGCAGGAAGTATGACTTCTGTCAGGAAAACCTCAACATGTGATCCAGAAGAATAGGGAAAAGCGGATACTAACAGATTAAGAGAATAAGGAGGCACTGAGTTAGTACTGGTCAGCATGACACACTGTGGTCTCAGCAAGGCAGCATTTTGCATGTAGCATCACAAAAGAAGGATCTGAAGGGTACAATAAGGGAACTTTGAGGATGTTTACAGGGCGGGCAGAGAGGAAGAAACATCAAGGTGCTTCTTTGAAACATGGGCTGCTCTCACGAACCAGCTGTCCTCTTAACAATGAGTATGTTTCTAGGAAGCAGGCTCAGAAAACTTTGTAAAGGGGCAAGTGAACATGAGGGTTTGTGGCATGAGTTGCAATATAAAAGGGGAAACAGCGGAAGGTGTAGAGGATGGATTTGGCCAGAACAAGAGGTAGGTAGATATGTGATGAAGGATAGATGCGACAGGTGGGACAAGGAAGCATTTGTGAAGGACAAAGTTAAGGTGGTTTCTGTATGCAGCGTATGAAGACTTGAGAATTTGATGAAAATTTTAACTACATGACTGAAAAAGTATCCTAACAGACATTGTGCAGAAAGATCTGCAAGACAAAGGTTGGAATGAGGCGCAGTTACAGGTCCAAGATGATAATGATAAGCTGATTGTAAGAATAGATAGAAGCACAGTGGTAATATAGTTGACAGTGATCAGAAAACATATAGTTAAGAATGTGCACGAAGAACATGTTTTTGTCCAGACCATGCCATCCCAGGCCTCATTCTGGGCACACAGGTACGCACTAGAAGCTTTAGCTCTTGCCCCCTCCTCTTAGCATATGCTAAGAATAAGGTGAGAAGATCAAGATCAAAAAGCACTCTTGAAAGTCTCCATTTACTGGATATTGGGAAAAAATTAGGAAAGTATTTAAAGGCTAGGAGGAGACTACTAGGACTGAAGTTATAAATGAGAAGGATACAAAAAATTGCATCTTTCTACAATCTAGAAGAACAGCTGAGCGCAGAGAGGGAGACCACACCAAGACTCTCAAAGTTTGTTGCTCTTTGTACCTCAGAAACTTTGTTTCCGTGTTAAATAAAAGGCCTTAAACCCGGAATTAAAACCAGCAGGAATCCACTTACTGGCTTCTACTGTTACACTAGTGAACAAGAGATCATAAGAGGAGTGGAAATAGGGTATTGGGGCATTTTGGGGTGAAGATAAGTGACATATTTGATGTGAGAGAAATGGAGACTTCCTTTGATTAAACCCACTGTAACTAGGCTGCAGAGGATCTAAACACCTTATTAGATATTACTAAAGCCTGCAGTCAATTATGTAACACTGTTATAGAAAAAGTCCTCAGAGACTTGAGGAGTTGTCTCTGCGAGAACTCAGTTGGCAAGGTGGTGTATCAAGGTGTATGTGGCAATATCCACAGTAACAAAGTATCTCCTCTGCAAGTTGTCCAACCATTCCATTTAGCCCTAACAGCGGAATGTGGAACAAGTAAAGCTGATATAAGAGCTAGAGAGGCAGTTAATGTAACTCTTGGTTTTCAGGAATAACAGAGCTTGCCAATATACATTCGTTAACTCAAGATTGTTTTTTCAGTGGCTGTTCCCCAAGCCTCTTGCATTTCATCAGTTCAAAGCATCAGACTGGAACAAATTCAGCTGCTTTGTTTTTAGTACCCTTGTAGTAATCAGTACAAGATGCAGACACTACAAGCTAAAACAGTTGGGACTTTTCAAAGATGCTTAAATGAACTGCTTTTTGCAAGTATTTCTTGGTCTTTGACAATTGCCTCGCAAAGTGTTTCCTTTAACTTAGGCAGTTATTCCATATAGTTAGAAAGGTGCTTAGCTGACCTGGTTGTAAACATATCTGACACCTTCCTAACCAGTCATGTCACTTCCTCTTTGAGATTGATGACAGGTTTTCTCTGAGGAGTTGTTCAGGTCCTCTGCCAAGACGTATACTTGAATTGTTAAGGTTAGTTTGGACAGGCATCTTTGAATTTAACACATCTTCCCTGTTTTCCAAAATTGCAGTAGACTATCATGGCCAAATTTCCCTACTGAAAAAATGACGTTTTCAGATTCCCCACTAACCTTGGTATCTCAAATGAGATATGACAATTACTGACAATTTGGTGTCGTATTTCATCAGAAAGCAAAATCTAATCAGCTTTTTGATAAGGTACTGAATTACATTACTATGGAGAATACTGTGTGGCATATAGGTTCTTGGCAAAGCATCCAACTCCTTCAGATCGAGGATGTGTCAGATCACATTTTTACTTCTGGTCCCTGTTAGTTTGGTTTTTTCTTTGTGTATGGGTTGGGTTGTTTTGGGGGTTTGTTGGTTTGTTTGGTTGGTTTTGTGGTTTGTTGGGGTTTTTTGTGGTTTGTTGTTTTTTTTTCCCCTGCATGTTCAATATTCCTTGGCACTACCTTATGTATAATAATGGAAAGGGCGAAAATTCCATGGATGACCCTGAGACTTGTTAAATTGCAAACAAGAAATACAGCAGTGTCTAAAGAATCACAGAACTGTTCAGGTTGAAAGGGAGCTCTTGAGGTAATCTAGTCTAGAGTTTAAGTTTGTGCTTATATCCTCCTGTTCTGTCACTAGGAACCACTGAGAAGAGTCTGGATCTCTTTTCTTCATTTTCTCCCACTGAGTACTTACACACACTGATAAGATCCCCTTGAACCTTCTTTTCTCCAGGCATTCTCAGCCTGTCCTCTCATGAAAAATGCTCTGGTCCTATAGTTGGTCTTGTGGCTCTTTGCTGGACTCACTCCAGTAAGTCTGTTATCTTTCTTATATTGGGTAGCCCAGCACTGGATCCAACAATCCTGATATGTTTCACCAGCACTGAATAGAGGGGAAGGATCACTTCTCTCAACTGGTTCTCCATAATGCAGCCTGGGGTTCTGTTGCTGTTGAATGATCTTGTCATACTGGGAATCAAGATCTGGTGTTGGGAAGCGCTGCTCCCTTCTTTCGGTGCCATCCTCATCAGGATGCCTACCTTCCCTATGGTACTGGGAATCCTGTTAAGGGATAAACTGGCATCTCACTTGCCAGTCATTTGAAGAGTGGACTGAACAACCTGGTCACCTCTCTTGAAATTTTTTCTGCCCCAGAAAGTCAACCTGCAGAGCCTGTTTTTTCAGGGTACCCTATTATCCTCCAGTAAGCAACCATCCTGGACTTGATTTTCATTGGTTTGAAGTAGTAAGAGAAAAGGATGGTTTTTTCTAAGCAGTTAACACAAGTGTACAGAACTTGATCATAATGATCCGTAACAGGAATCAGTGTCCTAGGTCTCGGTTTCAAGCCTAAACCTTTATACACCAGGGTCGCAGCCATTTGCCATCATCACCTTACATGACTTCAGCAACAGTGTCCCTTTGGGCACATGGCAGGATCCACAGCTGCATCCAGAAACATGCCTGGGGCCTGTTACTCGGCTTTGAGAGTTCTGAGTTGTATGCTGTGTTCTTCCCATTGTAGTTTTAGAAGCTTTTCATCAACCTTTGAGATACAGCTACATGTACTCAACATGAGGGAGCCATAGGCATTAGGTTTGTGACTTGTTCATAGTTAAATAAATTAAGGACCTCTCCTTTCTGTTAAGGTGCTCACCGCTTTTAAATCACTTCTGTTGTCTACCATGTTTCCCAGTGTATATGCATAGAAAAAAGTTGATCCAGTCTAGAAGGGGAGCTGCCTAGAAGTTCAGGGGGAGTTGAAAAACTTAAGAACTCAAGATTTTAGGCTTTTGGCTTTTTCAGTTGTCTAAAGCCTCAAGTCAAAATTCTATCTGTTTTCTGCCTGTTACATCATTTCCTCAGGGCTAGAGACATTGCTGGAAGCAAAACTTTGTATAGTGCAAAGTAGAAAGCTATTACAAAATCAATTATTCAGCAGGGGAACATGCTTCTGGGGGAGCTGCACAAACTTCTGAGCTGCAGTGATGTTGTCCTGAAAAGAGCATTTCCTGCCTAAGTCATCATCAGTAGGTGTCTTCACTCACATAGCTGCAGTCAGGGATGGCTGATCTATGCACCATTTCAGTCATGCAAAGACAACCCATACATGCCCACAGTATTTCTAGGCCTTTCATATGACTCTGGAACACCCATAAAGAAGCTGCTGCTGTATTAGCCTTCCCTCTCCTAGTGTGCCACTACATTAAGTGACATATCTGAGCCCTGTCCAATGGCTAGAAACAGAATTGTTGCTGGGCCTCCACAGGCTTTACAGCTTCCTACAGCTCCTGCTTCCCTAGCACCCATTCTTCCACAACCGTGGCCTCATTGTCTACATTTGCTCCAGTGTAGGATTAATCTTCATCTCTTCTACTACAAAAAATTGCCAAAGCCTTGTTGGTTTGCATCTCACAAGCGGTCTTAGTTTGCATAAATCACAACAAACCGAAACACCAGACAGAAGAAGATGCTAATTCTCCTTCAGGGCAGCATGAGGAAGCCTTCCAGCTATTCCTGGTTGAGGCCAAAACTGTGCTTCACTGAATGACCTCTACAAATGCTGTGCCCCCTGGTATGCTTCCTCTGCCCCTCACTTTCCCTTAGCTTCTTCTGAATTACAGTGTGCTGTTTCCCAATTCAGTGAAAGGCCTCATACCTTTAACACAGGTTAGTATTGAAAATACTAATCTATATATGTCATATCTTTATGTCACATAGATGCCTGCATTGTATTGAAAGCCAATGTGATTTAGTCTTCTAACTCAATTCCTTTTGAAATGTTACCTTTGATAATCCCATGTATTTGATGAAAAATCCAGTTGTAAATATAATTTTGATTTAGTTGATAACCTAGCCAAGTAAATGTTATGATTTTCAGCAGCTGTAGCATCATTTAGAGACATTAGCAGATGTGGTTTTATAGCCATATACATCTGATCATCTTCTCCCAGCCTAAACACACATTGTAATCTCATTCTTGTCTACTTGAGAAAGCAAAGTATCCAAACAAGAGCAGCTAGGAATGCAAATAAACTGGAAGGGTATGAAAGGACTGTTAGGGACAATGTCCCAAGTTAAAGTCATTTTGCAAAATGTGAAAGTAACTTGGAAATATTCCAGTCTCATACCCTATATAAGAATGATCTGTGTTGTTTCCTACTCCTAAGGGAAAGTGATCTGCTGAGTCTGTGCTTGGTTTGTGTTTTTATATTCTTCCAGACATCTGCATGGACAAATTATTCTGGTAAAAAAAATATGCATAGTTGATGCTGTCAGTGTCATTGTTGTCCTTTGAAACTAGGATATTCCAGTCCTTTATTGAAGCAGCTATGTAAGACTGAGCTGCCAAAGGTACTTCCTCTAGAGCTTCCCAGCAAAGCTGTGCAAGGAGTAACTATGCTGATAATTAAAGGATGCTTTTTGCATAAAACTTTTTTTTGCAATATTAAGTTGTTTGGTATTTAAATATCTTAGGTGATCTTTGTTTTGTAGGAGATTTTAATTTAATTGTTCATCTTTTCCCTTCACATAGCAGAATTTAATCACGTGCTCCATTCTTTTTGTGACTGGGAGGAATTTTAAGGGGCAGCATACTAAAAAACTAATTCAGCTGTGGAGCTGCTATCATTCTGATGGTTTGGGTTCAACCCTACATGAGAGCATTAATTAGCTTCAGTTCATGAAGCAAGCTTTCAATTACTAAATTTCTAGATTCATATTGGCTTTTAGAATAGTTTTCATTCCTCTGCTTAACAGTCTGTCCCAGTGCTTTGTGGTGTTATCAGCTAGTAGAGTTGTACTTACACAGTAAGGTGTGAATTACTTCTCCTCCTCCTCCCCAACTTATTTTATTGACAGGGAATTTTGAAAATTTATAGATCCATTTTCTCCAATGAGTTTAGGTTTTTTGTACACTAGTTAATACCAGTCAAAAGTAATAGGATATAATCAGCATAATAAAATGCCTTCTGTTCTCTTCCTCCCATCACAATTGCAAATGTTCATAAATGTGTTCTCATTACTTCTGCAGGAGGTGAAGTGTACTAAATCCTTCCTCCCCTAGCATTAATTTAATAGAAAATATTAGTGGATGGAATAAGAAGGAATGAATTTACTCTGTAAATAGTATTATTGGAGACACAGCTTTAATGTACCTTTAAGCAGGGCAATAACCAGATACCATTAGGACTTTGGAGCCAGTAAGAGAGGTGATAAAGAGTTGGGATGACGACTTTGTATCTGATTGTTTTAGAATTTATTTTAAGCTGTTAATGGAGGGTAGACATAAGAAGTAGCAGGGTCCACCTTTGTAATCTTAGAAAATTTAGAAAAGTATAAGCAAGATGGCAGAAATCAGAAAGTAAGCAAATGTAGTGTGGCCTCAAATAGTCATAAAGGGGTAAGTGTATCCCAGGAAACTGAAGCAGAATTTTATTTATTTACCTAGCTTTATTACTTGTTATTATATATTCTTTACATGAAACATTTAAAGAAGAGTTTTAATACAGTTGAGAATTTTCTGATGTTCTACATGAAAATGAAATGTTGGCTTTCCTGACAGCACATTGCTGTGCTATGTGGTGTTTAGCTGGATCCTGTTACTGTGCGAGGCAACAAGCATTTTCCTGTGCTCTTTGCTGAGAGTAGGATCAGGCTTGAGTCCAGCATCAAAATCTGTACTCAGACATTTAGATAATGCCGCTTAGTAGAAAATCTTGATTCTTTTCTGATACTTTTATTTTTTAACCACTTGTTTTATCACAGAAATTACTCATTGTATGTCAGGGGACCTACTTTTCATGCAAATACTTTATATCATACATATAATTCTAAGAGTGAGCAAGCATATATCATGCTGATCCTGGGAATTAGAATACTTGCCTTTCAAACCATGCTGCCTAGTAACAATATTAACCATTGCCACTAATAAGAAAATAATTCAGTTCAGTTCAGATGTTCATTCAGAAAGCTCACAGACATTTTTAAGGATCATGTAAAATATATATAATACAGTTTGTGGGAGAGGAGGATTGCTGTAGTAGTTCAAGGAATAGTCTTGGACCTGAAGGCTGTGGTTTAATCCTTGTTCTGCCATTCCTTTGAGAGCTTGAGGCAAATCGCTTAGTATTTCTGTCTCAGTTGCCCATCTAAAACTGGAAGTAATAAATTTTCCACCTGGTAAGGATATTGTGAGAAAACATACATTCAAAAGCATTTTTGAGCCTCAGAAGGACCATTACATCTTTTACCCTTGATGCTTTAGTAGCAGCAGCCAATAATTTAAACTCAGTAAGTGAGTTGTACCAATAACTTCCACTTAACGGAGCCTAACTTCTGTCTAGTGAGCATAGATCTCTTCCAGAGTAGTACCCAGGCTTGACTGGATGACATCAAGAGATAGAGGTTTTACCATTTCCACTGGGGCCTTCCAGTAGCTAACCACCTCCTCTGTTGCAAGTGGGTGCCTATTTTCCTCTTTGAAATGGTTCTTGTTATGCTTTAAGATATGCTAGATTAAAGAGCCTGCTAGTGCCTAGATTTTCTCCACATGAAGGTACTTGTATGCTGTTATAGAGTCATCTCATAATCTAATTTTTGATATGCTAAACTGATTGAGCCCTTTACTTGCAAGGTGTTTTCTCGAGTCCTTGAATATGTTTGTGGCTCTTTTCTCTACCCTAATTTCCTAACATCCTACGATGTTCAATAGAACAATTTGCAATATACCAGCATTAGTCTCATCCCTCCCATGTATAAAGGCACAATTATCTCTTTTGTTGCATTATTTTACTGAGTGCATGTGATGAGATGTTTATCTAGTAAAGCAAAGCCTCCATTTCTTCTTCAGTGTCACTAATTTCTGTAGTCCATTAGTATGCTATAAGTTTGGCATGCTTCCCATGCCCTGAGGTGTGCAGCTTCTCTGTTGCCTGTGTTCAGACAGTTTATCTTTGAGTGACTGCTCTGTGACATTGCCCATTTGTTAAAGCTTTTGAAGTATTCAGATCTTTTTTGATGAAACGGGCTAAGAGTTTACAATAAGATTATGTATCTTATATCTTGGTTGCAATTGTTTGGCAAATTTAGGAGTATTTGCTGAGGAGTAGAAGTGCAGAAAAGAGAACCAAGCAGTAGACAGACAGACACATCATAACTGCATAAGTCTTATTTCTTTAAGGAACCACATTACAACCAGTTATTATGGAAAATGCAAATCTAAGAATTGAGATTGGTCGTACTTGGCTCCCCAGAAAAGAGGACAACCAATTTCATTCCCCTATATAAGACAAGATTTATTTGGAGAGCAAAGACAAGGAAGTTCCCAGTTCCTTCATTAAACCTGTAAGAAAAGTCTCTTCTAATTTAGGGAAAACTTCCCTGTGGAGGCTTTTGGTGTCTCGCTTGAACAAAGCTCTCAAGATACAGACTGAACCTTGGGCATTTGTCTCATCCCCTTGAAACAGAAACCCCATCTTAAAAGCTTTCAACTAAGCATAAAAACAAATGCTCTGCTAAACTGGAGTCTTGTGTAGTAACATAATTAATATAATATGTATTATATATATGGAAATAATTGCATCCATCCCCCAAAAGGTGTGTCCCCACTTACAGATTTGATTATTGATGGCTACCTACATGTATAGCAGTAAGACAATCGGCATGTGGTAAGGCACTGGCTATTTCGTTATAAACAAGTCAGACAATTTGAAGTGAATTAGTTTTTTTCCTTCAAAGTTCAGTGTTGGATACTTGCAATATATCATTCTGCACTGACATTGACTAACTGAGCCAAATTCTACTGTCCTCATTTTGGCAAAACTCCAGTTAATTTCATTGTCTGGAGTCCGAAGGTCTGGCTCTGGAGAATGCCGAGGAGATGCAGTTTCTTTTGGTTTCACTAAAAGCTCTCTCAGCTCAGCACCTCCCAGCATTTTTAGACTGTTTTCAGGCCTATTTATGAATGCACAATGTTACAGAAGGATGATGATGTACTTGCTCTAATACATAGGGTGGCCAGCATTTGTGATTATGCTTGATGTCTCTTAAGATAGATGCATCTATGTAACGATGACCACAGCTTCCATTAAATAATAAAATATTTAATGTACATTTCTGCCAGAGAAATTATATTTGGGCATTTTTGTATTACACAAGGTCCAGTTCAGACAAATCTAGCTGTTCTTCACATGATTTATATTTGAAGTAACTTCTGTGTTAACCATTATCACAGCATACATTTGTTTGCTTCATCCTCGGACCTTTGATATTGCATTCAAAGTTCTCCAACTGTGCCTCTTAACTATCTTCCTCCTGCCAGCATGGTAAGGAATCTAAAAAACAGAGATCTTGAATGGCTAACTCTACATTGGTATGCATTCTGTGTAGCCCTCTGAATTTCCTTAGCAGCACACGAACTCAGAAAATTGCCTGGATATTTTCCTAATATTAATGAGCAAATGATGGGCATTCTTCAATCTGAACAGTTTTATCTAAATGTAATCTAATTGTATAGTAATGTATAATTAATGAGTGTAATAGTGTGATGTGTTGCAGGTTGATCGTATGCCTGTGACCTTTTAAATTCAAAGTTTGTCTTTAATTTTTTTGACCTTGATCAATTCATGGAACCATGAGAATAAATACATTGTGCTTGTTACCCTAAGAGGGAATTGTGGACATCAGCTTCTGTGAGGCCTAAACCAGATAGATAGATTTCTACAGATTTCCTGTGTGTATTCATGCTACAGCTACTGTGTGCTAATTTGCACTTGTGCATGCTTCCTTATTGTTGCTCACAAAGTCCCACTTCGTTCAGTTTTTCTGACAGCAATGATTTCTGCAAGGGTTTTTGCGGCCTTGGACAATAGCAAGAGGAAAGATCTGCTTTTGTGCAGAGAACTCCTCTTTCAAGCAAGGGCACAGGATTTTTAATGGGTCAAGATATTCAGCGCTCAATGCAGCGATGCTGGGGAATGATCAGCAGTAGGCTGGACACCAGGACTTCTGTCTCAAAAGAACAGGCTTGTGTTTGCCCTCTTTCCTGCTGATTTGCTATATTCACATAATAAAATGTTCTGATCTGTGTATTTGTCATTATATTCACATAATAAAATGTTCTGATCTGTGTATTTGTCATTTGACCAAAATGAGAAAAACTTTCCCAAAATCCACAGTTTTTTGCTTAATAGAAGCTGTAAGACCACTGAAAAAGACTTTCATTAATGTAAGTGCAATCTTATCTTTGTACCTTAAGACAAGCATGACTGTAAATTGTCTTCCGTATTCAGAATTACTGTACCAGAGAAATGGTGTTTAGACAAGAATCAAGACAGTCTAGTAGTTTAACAGCTGAATAATACAGATCAGTCTTCAGAACCCAGCCTTGAGCTTGAAATCAGTGAGTCAGCTTCAGTGTGCGCTCACAGCCCAGAAAGCCAACCATATCCTGGGCTGCATCAAAAGGAGCATGACCAGCAGGTCGA
>WYDI02015157.1:0-15321 GCA_009867235.2 Psittacus erithacus
TCCTTGGTCAGAGTAAACATTACTGAGCAGCAACTAAAAACATTGGTGTTATCAGCGCTGTTCCCAGGCTGAAAGTCCAAAACACAGCACTGCACCAGCTGCTAAGAAGGAGAAAAATGACTGCTGCTGCTGAACCCAGGGCAGTCTCTCTCAAAGGATTAAGTGAGCCTGTGGCAAATGCTGATCAGCCCCAATATGGATAACTCTACTACTCCAAGATAACTGACTGGTATGGCATGAAGACGTTACAGTGGGCACTTTACAGTGCTGCTTTGTATTAATGTACTTGGGCTGCTCACAATCAAGTTGCTCTCAGCTTTGCAATTCTGGGTACAAATTCTTTTCTGAACTAAGAAAAAAAAAGTCAACAGAGCATGCAGTCTTGACATGCATGGACAAAATAATTGCTGTTCAGTGCAATTCCAGTTTGCCTTACATTTTTATATCATAATTTAAAGAAAAAAAACTTTGTCCACCACATCACAGTTTACTTCTGGCAAAGACAGAATTTCCCCTTTGAATATAGCGTGCTGGATTACTTGAAGTCAGAGGTGGGTACAAGAAAAGAGTTCATTTACTTCTGGTTTTTTGGAGGAGTAAACAATCTTTTCATGAGTGGCCTTTCCCTTTTGTGAATGAAAATAAAGGCAGGTGCCAGCTCACATCTCACCACTCTCATTGCTCACTCATCTACTGATTTTGCAAGGACAAATGGCTCAACCTCTTCTTAAGATCGTTAGGTTTTGAGGTAAGGTTTAGTTGAATGTTCATCCATTCTAGTGATAATTACAAAACACCCAGTGTTGCCTGTTCTTGTAAGAATGCTTTCTACTGGCATTGCAGGAACAGATTATCAACTTTTACACTTGAAATGTGTCATTGGAAGATTAGCAAGAATTCCCTGCCGAAAAACAGCAACTCCTCTGAAAGCTTCTACTTCCAGATCCTTTATAATGTACTGGTATGTGTCATTTGGCAGTGAAAGCAGGGGATATGGGATAGAAGGGAAAATCAGCTCATTTTCAGTAAAACTGCTGATTTGGACAGATTTTAATTCCTCCTCTCTTGGGCAGGAAACACTTAATGAAAGCAAGACAAACAACACTGATGCATTTACTATCTAAAAATACTATTTTTTTGCTCTATTCTATCATGACCCTTTTTGGATAGGGCTTTTTCCTTACCAATTTGAGTCCATAAACAAGAGAATTCCATTAGCAAAAGACAAGATAAGAGAATATCACAACTTCTTCCCTCTGAAACTTTTTACTTGTTCCCTTTCACAGCTACTTTGTTATCATGGAAAACTTTAGGGGTGTGAGTAGGAAATCTGCCTCTTTTGGATTGATTACACAGCTCTTCATATCCAAAAGATTCTATGTTTTGTCATAGGACAAATGGATGTCCAAACATTGCAGAATTGAAGGACATTTGTAACTGCGTGGTGATCAGAGAGGTCAAAAAACTCCAAAACGATGGGACAGTGAAAACAGGGGAAGAGACAGTATTCCACTGGTCATATGCCTTATTATTTTTTTAGACTACAGCTGCCTTATCTTATTGATGTATTATTACAGCAACTAAGGTGACACAAACAGGGGAAAGAGCATTAGAAAGAGAAACAAATGCAAAAGACTATGCTACCTAGAAATTATTACTATGAAAAAAACCCCAAAAACCCAACAACAAAAAAAACCCAAAACCAACCAAACAAACAGAAAAAACCCAACCAAACAAACCCACAAAAAATTTAATGAAGGCTTAACAGCTTATGAAAACTTTCAGAGAACAATCCATTCATTAGCTTATCTCTTTTTATTCAGTAGTCTAGGTAGCAGAATCTTCTCAAGCATGAAACTTTGTGAATTTTTTTGTGCTGCTGCTCCCCTTCCCTGGAAAAAGCCATCCTCTCATACAGCAAAGCCAACCAAAGTATGACTACTGTATTTTTTCTACACCTAAACACACTTGACTCATTTCAAGAAAAATATCCATCAGAAGAACAATGAAACTATTCTATACTAAAACCCAAATGTATAGGATATGAAATGGATCTCTGGATTTCCAGATGAAAGCATAACTGTGGAATATACTGCAGCATCAAAGAGAAGACTTCTTTCTTCAGGGAATAATAAGCACACTGAAGCAGTTAAATAATCAGGTACTGGTAATGTGCACCACCCATTCCTATGAAACTGATGCACACAGATACTCTGCCCCAACATGACCCTTAGTGAAAACCTGCAACAATTTATCTAAAATACATATAGAAATAACTGTTGGTGAAAGAGTGAAATACATCTGTGCCATAATTCTGCTTATCCTAAAAAGCAAGCATACTGATCAAGATTTATCTACAGTTTGAAATCCGTTAGTAAGACAGATAAGAAGCTGGCAGAAAAATATCTTAGAGTACAATGACTGCAGGTTGCTCCTGTAATATTCCTTCTCTCATGCACTGTAACGAACATTCATACCACTTCCTTAAAATATTGTAACATTATGGTGTTCAGTATTTTCTTGCTGCTCTGAGACTGAATTCAATACTGCATTTTGGTAAGAACAGACGCTTGGCATCACCATTACCTTGACCATCCCAGACATTTGTTCAGAGATGGTCAAAGTTTTGGCAGGGCAAGAATTTGATCTTTGGAACAAGTCCAGCACTAAGCCTTCGCTTGTTAAAAAGAAATAAAATTAAAAAAGAAAAAGAGAAAATTGGCTCCAGAAGAATGTACTAAGTTTCCTGAGCTGCTGATTCATCTTGGTGGAGCTCAACGCATGTGTTGCGAGTGCCAAAAACATCTTCCCTGTGTATACAAGCCCTGGCCAAAGGCATTACAGAATCCAAACTTCGGCTGACAGCATCCAGAAATGTTTTGCAAGCCTGAAACACTGCACCGTAGAAACAGCACTGCAAACTTGATGCAGATGATATGCTGTGCCCACAAAGCAAAGAGCAGTCAAAGCTTTGAAACATCTAACACAACTTTCTCTTCCCCAAGTTTTTGTGCCACTATGAGGCACCAAGACCATTTTCTCTAACAAGGATTCCCTGATGCTGCCTCTGGAAAATTCTTAGAAAATGCCAGTGCCATGCCACAACCCTTGGGAGAGCAGCGAGCTTAGTATGCTGCTTTCAGACTGTCTGAAACTGCCAGATGATTTTGGGGGAACGTTCCCTGCTATACATGCAAGAGCTGAAGTTATATTAATGTATATGGAAATAAGTGCAGAGTTCTGATAGGCCCAGCTCTAGGAACTGGCAGTGACTCCTCAAAGTTTGCTCTCCAGTTTTCTATAGAATAACCAAGTATTTGCTGCTGCAGCCTTGGTACCTGGTTTTTCAATTGCTTTTTCAGTTATATAGACCAAGGAGCAACCTCACTTGCATAAATAACTGAACAAAACCTGGAGCATGGCAAACCTAAAAAACCTGCAATACTGGCAATAAAAAGCACTTACGAAAGAAAAAATTGCATATTAGAGCTGTCCCACTTAGGACTGTACACAACTTCACATTGCTCTGCTTAAAGCTACAGTAAGAAAGCTATTAACATTCCAGAACTGTACGTTGGTGATGGAAATAGCAGCTTTAGAAATTTAATATATAGGAAAATACCTATATACTCCCAGTTATGCATTTGAGAGACAGGATAAGTCAGTGCATTATTTTAATGTAGTAAAAGTTTGAATTAAACCCAGACAGATTCAACAACATTTCTGCAATGAAAATAGTTCATCTGTGATTAAAATGAACACTTCTAAATAGCATAGAGTAATATCTATAGGCCTTTTATAAACTGTCACGCAGTTTCCAGAGCCTTTTAACTTGGTCAATAGATCTTTTGACTGTAAAAAAGTTTACAACTGGAAAATAAGTTTGTCTCATTCTTAGAAGCAAAAGTCACTTCTTCCATTATCCAGGCTACATGCTCGAGCCAGACCCAGAAGATGTTTGCACATAAAAAGAAAGTTCCCAACAAGTCTGTCTGCCCAGGTCTCTTCCATAACTAAACCATTCACAGATAACAGAATCTTATGAGGCAAACTAGGTACAGGTGTTAAAACCAACACAACAAAGTGGAATGATGAAGTAAGGAACTCTTATAGCATTTCTCCCTTAATCACCTTGGCACCAGGTTTTGGATTTGGCATAGAGCTGACTAAAGAGATGGAACATAAGAAAGAGGTAAAGTAGGTTGGAGTAAGAAACTATCCTTAACAAGGGGGAATCAAGAGATACCTACTACATATTTATACTTGTATCAAATTCACTTTGGATTTTACCATTAAATCTTACAATTAATTTTTAAAGTGGCCAGTCTCTCTTCACATTCATCTTATCTGTCAACCATAATTTTATTCCTTAGACTGGTTCAGTCAAATTACTTCGTGCTTCTAAGACACTGAACCACATTCAAGGGGAGTACAGAACTTTCTTATCGTAAAATCTGGGCGTCATATGGGCAGTGTATATTTGCTTTGCTTCTCACAGTTTAAAAACAAACCTAAAACCAAAATGACATGTACTACAGTTAGGTTGTATTTTGCTTCAGCTCTTATATTTTACAAAACAAAATAACAAACAAACCAGTAAAAGCCATAATCCACACCACAAATGGTAACTTCTAGTAATTTATTTACGGAGTTCAGTAGTCTCCCACTTGTATTCCTTCAATCTTTTATCAATCTCTTCCTAAAATGTCATATATTGTATTCCCACATTATTTTCCTTATACTTTGATGATCTGATGTTTCATGAAGAGGTCAGCACTACAGCACCTTCTTTATCTTACAGCACAATTCTGATCTCTGTTCAGATATAATTTGACATTTTTACATATTCAGTAACTCCCTGGTATATTGTGCGGAAATAAGAGATGCCATTCATATTTATTGTTAATAATTGAGTACAGTTGTGGTGTCCTCAACATAAGAAGGACATGGAGCTGTTGGAACAAGTCTAGAAGAAAGCCACAAGGATGATCAGGGGACTGGAGCACCTCCCGTATGAAGGCAGGCTGAGAAAGCTGGAGCTGTTCAGCCTGGAGAAGAGAAGGCTGCATGGAGACCTCACAGCAGCCTTCTAGTATCTGAAGGGGGCCTATAAGGATGCTAGGGAGGGACTCTTCTTTAGGGGTTGTCGTGACAGGACAAGGGGTAATGGCTTAAACTTTAAACAGGGGAAGTTTAGGTGAGATATGAGGAAGTCCTTTACTGTGAGGGTGGTGAGACACTGGAATGGGCTGCCCAAGAAAGTTGTGAATGCTCCTTCTCTGGCAGTGCTCAAGGCTGGGTTGGATGGAGTCTTGGGTGGCATGGTTTAGTGCGAGATGTCCCTGCCCGTGGCAGGGGGGTTGGAACTAGATGATCTTAAGGTCCTTTCCAACCCTAACTATTCTATGTTTCTATGATTAGGTCTAAAATAACCACTTCATTTCTGAGTTTTTAACGTAGCAGAAACTCAGAGTTATAAAGCAAAACACACTTACTATTATAGTTAGAATCCAGGTTTTATCAGCAACCAAAAAAACAGACCCAAATACTGTAAATGCCACCTTTCTAACAAATGAACTACAAGAGGATAACTGTGCTGTTTGAGTAATTATTGAACCTTACCTTTCAAACATATGAAAATTGCATACCAGAATTTTGCCACATATTATCTTCTGTGTTTACAGCAATATTTATTTAAGCATATTAAAAAAGAATTGGCTTTTTTTTTAATTCTAGTTCTACTCATTTTCATGCAACTATCTCAGTCAGAATGGTACGTAAGCACTGTATTTTAAATTTAATTTCTCTTAACTAAAGAAGCTATGTTAGCTATACCTAACAATGTTTCATTACTTGGATTGCCTACATATAACCTTCTGTCCCTTGGCTGTTTTCCTTGCTTGGAAATACCTTGCTAAGACATCTGGGCTCATGGCGCTTGCTTTAGCCATCTGATTCATAAAGGATAAATGAAGATTTGGTAATTTCTTAATGCCTGAGGGTAACAGCCTTATTTTTTTTTTCCCTTGATTGTAGCAGACAATTTAAAGTATTTTTCTTTTAGTGTTGTAACCAGGAGACAGAAGAAATGCAGCTCCTGAAAGTGTGAATGCAGAGCTGGATTAAATGGAAAATAAGTATATTTTTCATTCCTTTGTATTTTCCATTGCTGTATTTCTTCAGTGTGGAAACTGGAAATCTTGTTTTGTAAAGCAGAACAGAGAAACACTCATAAAATTTGCTATGCCGGCAAGACAGTTGTTTGATGCTTAACTAATGACTAAACACTAACAGTCAAGAACCAGATTTTGCTAGAGAATTTATCATGAGGTGGATGCAAAATATACCCTAGAGTGAGGTTTTTCCCCCATTGAAGAAACAGACAGGCAAAGCTGGAGTCACAGTATTGCTACACAGAGCATGTCTCCACCTTTCTTGGGCAAAAATCACAGTATCACAGGATGGTAGGCTTTGGAAGGGACCACCAGAGGCCATCTACTTGCTCAAATGCATGTCTGAAACAAAACTTCAAGCAAAGTCTCTTAAAAAGAAAAATAATCATGTCATATCCTCCTTTTATACCTTTTTTTTTTTGAAGTGTTGCACGAAATAAATACAAATGCATAAAGTATGCTTTTGTTTAACAGTGTTGCGCTGCCAGTTTCTCAAGTGACAAAAGAAAGCTTTTCACAGTGCATGTAAGGATGCTTATCAAATACAGCCAATTCATGAAGAATTATGTAAAACAGACTTAGCATGACACAGAAGAAAAATGCAGTCCACTTGTGCACTGCTTTTTAATGTCTATAATAAAGAGAGAGATTTTATTTAAAAGCGGATACTAGTGCTGCCCAACAACAACAAAAAAAATCAGCCAATGGAAGTCTAATTTATTGATCTGTTAAAAGAATACTGCAGGAAAATAAGTTCAGTGTCACCTCCTGATAGCAAATTATTCAAACTTCTAGAGTATTTAATCCATGAGGCAATAATTCATGCTTCTGCACCAATTCATCTATCAATCTACTCTCATCTGGCCTAGAAATTGAATTACCTCACTTCTTAGAGATCCACAGCATGCTTGAGGTCAAGGATAGTACAGGCGTTTTGACCTGGCTTGTTGCATGGTTATGCAAAAGACTGACATTAGGTTTAGACTCGTTCTGGGTAAATACATTTTTCAACTATGTTAAGTATAGGAAGAAATTGTGAAATACAGAACTGCCGATAGCAGCAAGCTTTAGGCACTTAAGAGGATCGCCTAAACACTGCCTTAAGGGCACATTAAAATTATTTCAAAACATTGTTGCTTAAACCAAGACATTAATTTCATTTAATGTAGCCTAACAGACAAAACTGGCTGGGAGCTAGTCTTGCACTCTGTTGCAGAACTGTGCTGGGAAACAAATACAAGACACTTAAATAGACAAATACAGCAGTGCCACATGCATCTGGGGTTAAAGAGCTTGAGTTACAGGTAAAATTGGTCAATGTTCCTGCAGGTTTATGTCACTGTTAGTGAAGGAGCCAGTGAGAAAAGGGGAATTTCTTAGGAATGAACTCACAGGTAAAGATCTCCCATACTGCAATAGGAACTGGTAAATTGGCTGACTGGTAAAAGGGTAGCCATACACATCTCAAGAAAGAAGATTCTGCTGTGAAACTCTAAGGAATCTGTCTTTTTTGCTCCGTGTGCAACTCCTAAAAGCATCTTTGAAATGCTGCTTTTCATAGGCTTCTCTTTACAGAAAAGATTGATTGAATTTGTCTGATATTTGTTATATTTTAAAACTAACCAAACTAACCTTCCACTGTCTATCTAGGGGGGAGCTGCTGCGGCAAAGTGGTTTGTACATAGGAGAGGTCAAATACTGCTGCAATGTAGATGCAAACTAAAACTGTAAATTCAAAGGCTTCTGTAAGTGGGTGTTATTTGAAGCATGGCCATAACATTAACAAGTCAGCACTACAGCGGACCTGGGTAGAAAGTACATTTCTCTCTCAAGGACTCTTGGTAGAGGGTTCCATGAAAGCCATCTGGGTTTGCATGTGGGACATCTCCCTTTGAATGAGAAAGCAAAAGCCCTGTGCAAACAACAAGCTGTGTAACAAAGAAAAGTGGTGACTTGGATAAGCCAGAACCAAATCATTTACAGCTGAAACATGAGTATAAATTAAATTCTTCTTTGAAAATACAGCAGACCATAAGGCAAAGGCACTCAAGTCCACAGCGCATGCCCAAATGACTCATATTGTCTCACACTGGAGATGCAAATAAGATTATAAGAGCCTAATGGCTAATGAAAGGAAAGAGAAAACCATTGAACAAGAAATTCTGGGAATATTCCATCTATCTCTTTTCTGATTTACAGGATAATACTTTTCTAATGCTCAGCTATGCCCATTTAGTCTCTTCAGGGGGTTCCAAAGCAAATAAAGTATTTCCTGAACCTATGCTTCAAAGCATGCTGATTTGGTGCCTTCATTTTTAAGCCAGTGTGGATAGCCCAGAAGTAGGTAAGCTCTGGAGAAATATAGAAAAGCTTAAAGAAATACTTGCAAAGACTTGAAGCATAAGTGTTAACATGAATAGAGATTACATAGACAGTATTCCCATGAAAACACACAGTTCAAGTGAGGTTGCTCCAGTTTGGGCTCACAGAAGCAGGGTGTGAACTGCTTCATGTTCCTGGACTTCCAAACTCCCTCTTTCCCTCCCCACCCAAGCCTTTTAAATTTATCTGGAAAGCAGATATTTTTCAACAGTGAGTGTCCTACGAAAAAAAAGGGGGATCTTGAGTCTGGAGTAAATAAATATACTGTAAAGAGAATTTGGCAACCTTTCTACTGTCTGGGTCTTGTTAAACTCCTACTGACACACATGCTTGCATTGTACAAAGGAACAGAAAAGGTCAGGTGCATTCTTAAACAAAGACAATGCCAAAGTTTCTTTTAGATAAATTTATGGCCAACAGTTTCTGCACATAATTAATTTGTTGAGCTTCTTCTCAGAATTGCTGGAATTAAATGTCATTTATAAATTATGCAAAAAAACCCCAAAACTGTGTGTATACAGCAGAAGATTCAGACAAATACCTCCATGCAACAGAGGCAGTCCTCAGACTCAGTGCTCTTTAGATTTTAAGGAAAAGATCATCTTGAGTCTGCTTTTTTGGCAATAAATATCTATAAACTCAAATTAATTTTTTATTGTAAAAATGACCAGGTTTTATGCTTAGACTTCTAGTATATTGAAAGACTGCTTCAGAAAGGTTTTAAAGCTTCCTTCTACTCTTCAGGGTAAAAGAAACAACTCTGATCCAGTTCACACACATTAGTTCTTGTGCCAACCTTTACTGAAGCTGTGAGTTCACTAATAAATGGCTGTCTACAATAGCAGAGACCTTCTCAGTCTTCAACTTCTCACCTAAAGCAAACCAAGGTCTTCTAGTCTCTCCCAGGGCCCCTGAACAACTTGGCAATCATTCACTGCAGTTACTTTTCCTTTTTTCTTGAAGGTTGGTGTCAAAATGATATCAGGCCACCAATGCCCTAGGTCATTACTTTTTACACCACCACTTATAGAACTCCATGAAGCCCTGTGGTTCACAGGCTCACAGTATGACTGCAGTGGCTGTGCCCTACATAAGAGCAGGAGGTGCAGGAGGAAGCACAATACCTCAGCTCTGCTTCCAGACAGAAGCTTTAGCTGAGCCGGGGGAAAGAGTATCATCCTCTTTTAGCCCTTGTTCTTTCCACCCTTACTTCCCCACCCGAGCGCTCCAAATTCATCTGGGACAGTTTGTGCTTGATCTCAAAGATCATTTACTTCTCGCCTTAATAGCGCACCCTTTTTCATTCTGCAAATATTTTTTCACTTGCCTGGGATGCATATTGAGAAATGCTCATTTCTCAATATGCTCTTACTTCAGCTAAAACATAATTATACAGCATGAGATGCATGTATTTCAATGTCTGCCATAAGCCTCCCACAGTTGTAAGCCACAAAGTCCTTAAAAATCTCTGAGAAGGGCAAAGCAACATGCAATAATTCTGCTTGAAAAACCTCAACCAGGCAGAAACAGCTGGTCATTTTTGCTCAATGCATATAGCAAGACAGTAAGGATTTAATACAAAACAGCTTCTGTGTGTCATAAGTAATTAAATGTATCTTTGGTTTCTTCTTACTGTGTAAATCTAGAAATACCCTTAATACTTTAGACATAATGCACTTTCACCAGTATGATTATTATTCTGTAGTGACACAATGGCACCTAAAAAGATTTTAAGAAGAAATTACAAGCATTAATGAGGGTCACAGGTTTTTTGATATACATTTAGGCATTCCTTATACTGAAGATAAATATTAAAGATAAAATAAAATTAAAAAACAAACAATCCAAAGAAAACAAGCAAAAAAAGCAAAAAATCTTACGCGCACCAGCTGATGTTCTGCAAAAGGAAGACAGGTATGGCAGTCGTAAAAGAGCATATCCACCTTCTTTAAAGAAGAAGTGGTGGAATATATTTGTTTTAAGAAAAAATAAATGTAAGCAAAGTATTTCTGTTACATCTTCTTAATCTTGCATTATAGCTATAGAAGGACTACCCTAGTACCAACTTCCTGCTTTCCAAGGAAATGCCACCTGTATGCATCTTATGCTACTAATTCCACTTGATATATATTCTAGACAAAAGAGATTATGCATGGCAGATGATAAATTAAAGCAGTTGTTCCTTAAAGTAATATTAGTATGGCAACAACCGCACTTTAAATCCTGGCATTGAGTTCTAAACATGCCGTCACAGGAGTTTCTCAAAGGGATAAAATAGACCTTTAAAGTAAAAACAGATAACCTGCGTGAAATAATATTTTCATTTCAGTTCAGTGGAGGCTTTATTACTGGCTTCAGTAACCCCAGAAAACACATAGTTTTAATTTAAAAGTCTGCATTGAAGTACATTACTCTATGAAAGTATGTGAAATGGTGGATGCCCCTTAGCACAAACATGCTATGGATGCTTCTAAATCACCATTACCAATGTCCTGTCTCTTAACATGCAGACCTTGCCGAAACACAAGCGCTGCTCTGCCAGGGAGGAGGGGAAGCAGAGACAGGGCACCTGACCCAAACTAGTCAAAGAGGTATTCCATACCACAGCACGTCATGTTCAGGACGTAAACTGGGAGTCACCTGGAAGGGCTAGATCACTGCTGGGGTTGGGATGGGTAGCGAGCGGTTGTATTCTCTTCCCTTGTTATTTCCCTTATCATTTTTGTTATTGGTGGTAGCAGCAGTGGTTTGTGTTATACCTTAGTTACTGGACTGTTCTTATCTTAACCTTTGGGCGTTGTATTCTTTCGATTCTCCTCCCCACCCCTCCGGGAGCTGAGGGAGGAAGGGGGGGGAGTGAGTGAGCAGGCTGCGTAGTTCTGATTTATGGCTTGGCTTAAACCACGACAGGCCTTAGCTTTCCTAACCTGGTCCCTAGCTTCCCAGACAACATCCCTGTATTCTTCCCAGGCCACCTGTCCTTGCTTCCACCTTTTATAAGCCTCTTTTTTTCCTTCTAATTTTCCTCAGCAGCTCCCTATCCATCCAAGGTCTCCTGGCCCTCCTGCTCCACTTCCTTCTGCTTGGGATGCAACACTCATGAGCTTGCAGTAGGAGATCCTTGAATATCAGCCAACATCAGGATGGTTGAAGTGCCCCATGAGAACAAGAGCCTGTGAGTGTGAGGCTATTCCTATCTGCCTATAGAGTGCTTCATCCGCAGAGTCCTCTTGATCAGGCGGTCTGTAACAGATCCCCACAATGATGTCTCCTATCGCTGTTCTCCCTTTAACCCTGACCCACAAACTCTTTGTTGTCTCCTCACCTGTCCCCAGACAGAGTTCTATACTCTCCAGCCTATCACTGACACAAATAGCAGCTCCCCCTTCCCCTCTGATGAGCCTGTCTTTTCTAAAGAGCCTGTAACCTTCCGCTCCAACACTCCAGTCATACGAGCCATCACACCATGTTTCTGTGATGCCTATTATAGCATACCCCCATAGACATGCACACATCTCTAATTCCTCTTGTTTGTTCCCCATGCTGTGGGCTATCCTGGGCTCCAAATGAAACCAGCTTATTGGCTGGAGTGGCTGGAATATCTCTACATTGCTCCAAGCACTTACTATAGGTGTTGGCAACTGACTGGGTGTGTTGGGATGGAATGATGTCCTCCTCTCCCAACACACCTAATTTAAAGCATCCTTGAACTTCTAAGTGGTTAAACAAGTGTGTTTAAGTCTGTTCAACACTACTGTGGAGACACTTGTTTTGAAGGTAAGTAGCCTTTAGTTCCTGTCAGCTGAAGGATGTTGAGCTACAGCAAACTGAAGTCAGCACATACTTTTGGTCATGGCCCATGTGTTTAGAAATAGAGGAGAGGAAAAAATAAAAATTAAAAAAGAAAAAAAAAGAATACTTATTCCAAAAAGAGAACCATCTCTTGGGATGTCAGTCAATTTACCCTCCTAATTCAGAACAGACTTGTTCTAACAGATTACCCTAAATAACCTAGGAAGACGTTTCTTTCTCAAAAGTAAAAATGTGTCAAATCTGTTTGTGTAAAGAACAGGTCTGGCAATTTTTTTCCCTTCCAAAACTGAGATCTTTTGAATCAGCTGCTTTTCAGAACTGGTATGTCAGCAGACAAAATGGGTTTATAAAGGATTGTATAGCTCTCCTTTTGCTATAACTAAGACAGCGATAAAATGCTGAATGAACAAGATACCTAAACTCCAAAATACAGCATTTTTGTGGGAAGTTTCTTAGTTTTGTTACAAACTTTATCTAACATATTATGAAGAAAAACTTTATTGTGTAGTCAGGGGTTCTCTGCATTTGGCAATACTGTTTAGTTAGAGTTTTGTTGATGTTCTGACTCTGAGGCCAAAAGCAGAATTAAGCAGGAGTCAAGTATTTTTCTGCTTCCAAAACTAGTACAAAAGTCAAAAGCCTTCAAAAGTTTGAGCCTGTTCTTTTTTTACAAATTGTTGCCTGCTATCTCAAATTTTGGACAGAAAAGGATGTCACAGGGTTGTCTTGGACACCTACATGGTGGAAAGCCAAGGTCAGTAAAGGGTTTAGGGACTCAAACTGCAACAGAGAGCAGGGGTGTAGGCCTCCACATGAACAAAAAACCCTTGGCAATCATACCTTGCACTGTATAGAACTGTTTCCAGAAGGTATTTAAAGACAATGCTTGCTGTTTAGATGCTTCACTGTTTTCCAAAGGAGGGAGGCTCATTAAGGAACTGGCTGTATTTCTAGTTTGTAGCATTTTTATATCTCTGATATTTAATTTCAAGTACAGAGAAGAGAGAATGAATGAAAAGGCAAATTTGTGTGTGCTACAAAACCATATACACTTGTCCAAACATCCAGAAATTAAAGGAGATCAGACCTGAAATTTAAGTAGCAACTGGTCTACACATTCTGAGAGCATCTTGGTGACAACTTTTAGAGAACGTTAATGGATAGCAACTTGGGTGATAACAGTCATAGGTTAGTAAGTTCAAAAAGAGAAAAAGGAAAATATAGGCCCCAAAATAAATATGGATCTCTAGGAGGCAGGCTTCAGTAAGACCAGAAAATTGGCATGTGAGCTCTCATAGAAAGCAAATAAAAAACCAGAAAGAAACAGAATTGGCTATCCTTCAATTGCATGTCAGAGAAGAAAACAAAAAGTTAAGTGAGATGCCAAGTAACAAACTGGGGAAAAAACCTCCCAGGAGTCAGTTAAAGGAAGATCATACAAGTCTTGTCCAATATTTCACCTGTCTGTCAATCTTCTCTTAAAATAGGCAAAAGCAGGCACATAGCTAAAAGTTCTTGGGGTGAGAAGGTACTATTTTGAGCTGTCGCAGTTTAAGTCCAGTCGGTAACTCAGAACCACGTAGCTGCTTGCTTACTCCTCCCCCTTCCCCACCACTCACAGGGAGATGGGGAAGAGAACTGAAAGAATGTAACTCTCACGAATTGAGATAAGAACAGTCCAGTAACTAAGGTATAACACAAACCACTGCTGCTGTCACCAATAATAATAATGATAAGGGAAATAACAAGGGAAGAGAATACAACCGCTCACCATCTGCTGACTGATACCCAGCCCAACCCAAGCAGTGATCTAGTCCATCGAGGTAACTGCCCCCAGTTTATATACCAGGCATGACGCGCTGTGGTATGGAATACCCCTTTGATCAGTTTGGGTCAGGTGTCCTGTCTCTGCTTCCTCCCAGCTTCTTCTCCTCCCTGGCAGAGCATGAGACTCAAAAGGTCCTTGGTTGAAGTAAACATTACTTAACAACAACTGAAAACATCAGTGTTATCAATGCTGTTCCCAGGCTGAAAGTCAAAAACACAGCACTGCAGCACTTACTAAGAAGGAGAAAAATTACTGCTATAGCTGAGTCTAGGGCAGTATCCACCCCTTATTTGATGCTATTCATGTCATGCTCACATCTCATGTTTTTCAAAATAACATCACTCTTGTCTCATATATACATACATATATATACACACACACATACACACACACACAAAGAGAGAGTTATCATTGCATGGACCAATCCCTATAAAGCTGCTGAGTTCATCCAGATCATGATGTCGGGCTCCATCCCTTATAACAGCCTTTCAGAGCAGGAGAGATGGTGTGCAGTGTTGGATCGTTGCCTACTGATGACACCACGGAACTCGTCTGGTCATTGTTGAGCTTGTCTGGTTTCGTCAAAGTTCATTCTCTGTTGGGATGATGGTCGGAGGGAAGTCAGGGCCAGTCGCTGGTGACCTGAAGACATCTAGCTGGTGGGCTATAAAAGTGCTACATAGTAGGTAGCAGCATACAATTCATTGGCTGTTTTCCCCTGAAGTCAAATCTCCTTAAGATACACACCAGACTTCTTCATCTTCCCATGTTACCCACCAAGTATATCCGGGCCCCTGAGCAAAAGCAATCCCATGAGTGGGTGCCTTTGCCTGAAGCAGGAATAACCCAGACTGTCTTCCCCAGCAAATTCTTTCCGCGCACCACAGGAACTTTGTCCCCCTCTACAGCATGTAAAAGTTCTGACTGGGCTGGGCCAGCCCTGTTGGCAGATCCTCTGGTGTTCACCAACCAGCTGGCTTTTGGTAAATGTGTATCCCAATGTTTGAAAGTCCCACCACCCATTGCTCTCAGTGTAGTTTTTAAGAGGCCACTGTACCGTTCGATTTTCCCAGAGGCTGGTGCATGGTAGGGGATGTGATATACCCACTCAATGCCATGCTCTTT
>WYDI02015164.1:7213-22115 GCA_009867235.2 Psittacus erithacus
GAGAGAGCTAGCCCTTCCGGGTATCTCCCAGTTTACATCCTGGACATGACGTGCTATGGTATGGAATACTTCTTTGGCTAGTTTGGGTCAGGTGTTCTGCCTCTGTTTCCTCCTGGCTTCCCCTCCTTCCAGGGCAGAGCATGAGGCTCAGAAAGTCCTTAGTCAGTCTAAACATTCTAAGCAGCAGCTCCAAACATCGGTATTATCAGCACTGTTCCCAGGCTGAAAGTTAGAAACACAGCACTGCACCAGCTACTAAGAAGGAGAAAAAATGACTCTTACTGCTGAACCCAGGACAGTCAGCAAAAAGAGGACAGTGAAACACAGAAGAAAACAGGAAAGCCAAAACAACAGAAAAATAAATCATTCTCCATTATGATTCACTACTTGCTTTGGATTGCCTTCGATCCTTCGCCATGTCTTGCTTCCTCTATCTTCTCCCTAGTTCAGTCTTTTCTATCTAGAAATGCCTTCTATAACTGAATAGCAAAAGAGAGGACATAATCCAGTGCAGTTGGTGTGATAGGGATAAAGTAATAATGGAAATTAGATCACTTGTTGGCTGTTTAGAGCTCTGTTTCAATTTAAAGACTTTCTGTGCCACCTCAGAAGCAGATACACTAAGGTCCAGACTACCTTGCTTTGCTGCATGTGCTTTTATGGGAGGAAAATTGCTAGCTAATGAAGGGACTCTCCCCACATGGTTAACAGAAAAAGAGCTGAGGTCCAGGGTAATTCAGCCCACTGAAAATCTGAATTTGCTTTGTCCTCCTCCTTCCATGTTCTTTGAGTCACCGTGTGGATCTTGGCCAGAGAGGCATCCTGAAGAAAGGGATCTTCAAAAATTGCAATGAGGGTCTTGAAGATGTGTCCAGAAGAAGAACACATTCTGACTGTGGGACAGTAGGTTCTGAATGAACAACAGGGCTTAACCTACTTGAATTAACCACTGTCCACAGTGATGAGTTAGAATGGGATAAATCCCCAACAACATTCAATGGGAGAATAGAACAGTTTTTATCAAAAACATAAGGGTAGAATCTAATTGAAAAGATGATTCTGACAGTGTATTGCTAATTCCAGCAATGAATATAGAACTGAAATGCTAAGAGTTGTTTATTAAAATATCTTAAAATATCCTTAAAACTTCTCTCCATGGATCTCTCTTGTGGTAGGACTTACTTTTCCAAAGAGGCTGAGATGCTAATCATCCCTAGCTCTGGAGGAATAATTCTATAGTTATAACATTTTTGTAGTCTTTGGGGAAAAAGATAGGATGGTATTGGTATTTGGCCTTGAAGTCCCAATTCTGAGTAATTTTTTGTTTTTCCACTACTGTGCTCCCAAAAGTCGATTCATCTCTCCTGTCTATTCAGATTATGCTCCTTTGCAGACAGCGACCAACTTTCACGATGTGTTTGTGCAGTGTCTAGCACAATAGGTCTTCAGGTGCTATTGTAATCCAAATAATGAATTATTAACTTTTTGAACATATTATAAGTTCATTATCATAATACACATTCTCAACCAAAGCTATGGATGAAATGGGTGTGGCTCTTTGTTACTTTCCTCTAAATTGTCCAATGACTGGATCTCCTGGATTTCAAACGAACCAATTTGGATACGTGTCATGGTTTAAGCCCAGTCAGTAATCCAGAACCACACAGACGCTCAGTCACTCCCCCCCACCCTTTCCTCCCCCAGCTCCCAGAGGGATGGGGAGGAGAATTGAAAGAATGTAACTACCACTGGTTGAGATAAGAACAGGCCAGTAACTAAAGTATGGCACAAAACCACTGCTGCTACCACCAATAATAATAATGATAAGGGAAATAACAAGTGAAGAGAATACAACTGCCTAACCCCCGCTGACTGATGCCCAGCCAGACCTGAGGAGAGATCAGGCCCTTCCGGGTAACTGCCCTCAGTTTATATACTGGGCATGATGTGCTCTGGTATGGAATATCCCTTTGGCTAGTTTGGGTCTGGTGTCCTGTCTCTGCTTCCTCCCGGCTTCCCCTCCTCCCTGGCAGAACATGAGACTCAGAAAGTCCTTGATCAGAGTAAACATTACTGAGCAGCAACTAAAAACATTGGTGTTATCAGCGTTGTTCCCAGGCTGAAAGTCAAAAACACACCACTGCACCAGCTACTAAGAAAGAGAAAAATAACTGCTACTGCTGAACCCAGGACAGTATGTTTCTTTTCACCCTCAGTTTCAGGTTTTCTTGTCTTCTATCTCCATATGAATGTCATTAATAAAGAGATGCAGAAGAGAGTTAACAATGAGGGGAATAGTAGTTTTTCTGTTCTTATACAGGATTTCCCTCAGCAGTAACAAGTGTTATGTGAGTGAATTGAGAGAGCAGAAATAACTTTATTTGGAGGAAACGACATGTAAAGTTACTTATGGCATGAAAGCAAAGACCTAGAATATGTTTTATTATGGATTATTTCTCTGATTGATGTCATACAATAAAAGTAGATAATTTAAAGATAAGTTCATTTCATACTAACCAGATGACTTATTGTACAGAATGTAGAGCTAAACTACTGATTGGGAAAATTTGAACTTGAACATTTTCTCCCACCATAAGATATTTTTAAATGCTTTATTTCAGTTCTACTAATAAAGAAAAGCTTTATAACACTCTTATTAATACTCTTCCCTCAGCAAATGCAGAAAACTAAGATACAGAGGTAAAAGAGGATTTTTTTCTCTATCACCATCAAGAATACTGTGGGGTTTTTTAAGGAATGCAGTTTGTTGGGATTTCAGGTATTTTTGGGTTTTTTTGTTTTGTTTGCTTGGGTTGTTTGTTAGGTATTTTTCTGGCCAGTGAGTAAAATTAGCAGTCAACATTCGTCCAAATTGCATGTTACATGGCAATTTCTTAAATCAGATGAGAAATGTTTTTTAGCACAGGGCACCCAGCTCAAGAAAATGTTCCCAGATTTAATAAAGTAGATTGCTCCCAGGGAAGAATTTTTCTGGTTTGATTTCCAGTGGTGCATCTGTTTGTAGCACATACTTTCTCCAGCAAATTCCAGTATGTCTACAACACTTGCAATGAACTTTAATTGTGTGCTTTAGTAGAAAGTCTTAATTTTGATCTGACTCTCTTCAGGTAGCAATGAGTCAACACACATAATCACACCTTCCTGTAGCAGATAAAAATAATCGTCTTGATTTTCCCTCCTTCCCCACTTTTTAGAAAATGGTTGTATTTTTATGAGTTCTCTCTCACAGTGAGCAGGGATCTATAAGCCTTGGAACATAAGACGGTTCTGCAATAATAGCTATTTCTAAACCATTACAATAATTAATCACAGAAGGAGCTACTAGAAAAAAATTCTATAATTTTGAACATATAATTGAATTTTTATTGCTTTTAAACGAAAGTGTTTAGACCTTGAGAAAATCAGCTCAGCAGGAAAAAAAAAATAAAAATCAAACCTTCCTCTTCTCCTTCCTTCTGCGCTTTAGACAAAGCTTGGCAAAGCTCACAAGCTAAGAAGGAGCTGATTTAATAGCTCTTTATTTCAGTCTACCTCTTACAGAAGAAAAGGTTGCTTAAAAATGATTCTTTTAACAAAATGTACTGGTCCACTACAGGCAAGTTGGGATACAAAGTGAAGACTTTCACATTCAAAGCTAACACTGACACCTTGCAGAGGAAGAAATCCGCATGTTCAGAAGAGGCAAGTACTCTCTGGTTGCCAGTTAAGCTCACTCATATTAAAACAGGATTAAGGATGAAGCTGAGGAAGGTGCAGATGAGTGACAGCAGGCAAATTTGACCCATCCAAGAATGAAGTAAGAAAAGCATTTCAGGTTTATTGAAGCATAGTATTTGGTGAATAAGAACTTCAGTGTATTTTTAATTTTTTTTTTGAGGTTTCAGATAAAAGAATAGAAAAATTTGTGCCTCAAATACCCCAAACCCCTAGCTTTTGAGGCTCTATAAGAGGAAAGTGTTTAGTATAATTTTTTCTTTTCTGTGAAAGTCTTTTCCAAATTCAAGTAAAAGCTTGAAAATGTTTTCAGACTTGCCAAATTTGCATTGTCTTAAAAAAACTAAACTATTTAAGAAAATATCCTCTTCTTTCTCCTTAGAGGTCCCATGACTGGACACTAGAAAAAAAGCTGATAGGTGTGATGAAGGTAATAAAAGATGTATTAACCTTCTTCCCCTTGTTCCTCCTCCCCCAAAATGTTCCTTTGAATGCCAAACTTTAATTCTTATATTCACCAACAATAACTAATTACTATACTAACTGTTGTAGTTTTAGGCAGGAGTTAAGAGCTGAAGAGATGAAAAATTATACGGAGATCAAATTGCCATATACTGTCCTGGACTTAATATAGTCTAAATGTGTCTAGGCAGTTTGAGATGGATTACCAGTTTCATTTACCTATCAGGTTAAATGCAATTCTTATCCCTCATTTTTTCCTCATATGACAACATGTTAGATTAATTCTTTGCATGGAAAGACAGTGACAGGACAGGGCAGAAGTAGCCATGCAATGTCAACGACTCTGTGATTCTGTCATTCTGTGAAAAGGTGCTGGATAGGAATGCGCTAAAAATACATGGGGCTGGGCTAAAATACCAAGGTAGCAAGAAACATGTTAAATCAATGATTCTGATTCTAATGCATTTTCATTGCAAATAACCTGAGAGCAACTGGACGTTGACAGCTTTGTCCAAGGTGATGATGATTATAACAAAATTATCTACGAAGCTTGAAATGTTCAGACTCAAGTTGCATAAAATTGCTATAAAAGAATTTTAATTGTCAGCATATACCTTCTGGTTTCATATTAGCTGTGTTTTAATTAATGTTGCAAACTTCTTCACCAGAGCTACGGCAGGAATGCTTACAGGAGGTCTAATGTTAGCTTTTTGAAGACAAATAATATTTAAAAGTATCAGCATAAATGTTAATAAAATTATACCAGCCTACTCCTTCAATTTCTGAGTGGCATTTTTACAATCATGTAAATATCCTTCCATTCAGTGTTATTTAACATCCTTCCTTTCCCATGCCTGTAGTCACTCATTTCCATGTTGAACGGCAGAGATGGTTCCATATTAGTTAATGTTTGAAAATCAAACAAAATCTCTAGTTAGTGCAGAAAGCAACATACAAGTGCTTCATACAAGTAACATACAGCACATGTTATATATGCACTGTTCAGTTAAAGATTTCAGTTCTTTTTCATATGAAAATCAAAAATATTTCCTTAAACCTCTAATGTTCTTTGTGGATGAACGCTTTGCAGATTGAAGACTGTTCAATACACTTTTTTTTTCTTGTCTGATCTGACAGCTGTCTTTTTTATTTAAGAATCCATTTGCTTGATTTGTTTTCTGTTGAAAAACCTAATGTCTTCTCAGTAGTACTGGTTTTTGTAAGGTGCTTTTGTTTCTTCTGCTGAAATCTGTTTGGTTTTAACACTGACTTTCACCTTATAGAATTATAGAATCAACTAGGTTGGAAAATACCTGCAAGATCATCGAGTCTAACCATTAAGTGAGCACTGCCAAGTGCACCACTAAACCATGTCCCTAAACTGCCACATCTACATGTTTTTTAAATACCTCCAAGGATGGTGACTCCATCACTTACCCGGGCAACCTCTTCCAGTGCCTGACTGAACACAGGATTTGTGGTGCCAAGTACAGGGGGTAAATAAAATAGTCACTTCCTTTGTCCTGCTGGTCATACTATTTCTGATATAAGCCAGGAAGCTCTTGGTTTTCTCGGCTACCAAGGCATATGCTGGCTCACATCCAGCTTTTCTGCCAGGCACCTTTCCAGCCACTCTTTCTCAAACCTGTAGCTAGACATGGGGTTGTTGTAACCCAACTGCAGGACCTGGCACTGAGCCTTGTTGAACCTCATACAATTGGTCTCAGCCCATCAATCCAGCCTGTCCAAATCCCTCTGTAGAGATTTCCTACCCTCAAGCAGATCAACACTAGCACCCAGTTTGATACTGTCTGTAAACTTTCTGAGAGTGCACTTGATCCCCTCATCCAGATCACTAACGAAGAAATTAAACAGAACTGGCCTCCGTACTGAGGCCTTTGGAACATCACTTGCGATCAGCCACCAACTAGATTTAACTCCATGTACCACCACTCTTTGGGCCCAATTATCCAGACAGTTTTTACTCAGTAAAGACTGCACTTATCCAAGCCATAAGCAGCCAGTTTCTCTAGGAGAATTCTCTAGGAAACAATGCCAAAGGCTCTACTAAAGTCTAGGGAGACAACACCCACATCTTTTTGCTCAGCCACTAAGTGTGCCACGTATCATAGGAGATCAGGTTGGTCAAGCAGGACCTGACTTCATAGGGCCACACTGTCTGGGCCTGATCACCTGGTTCTCCTGTATATGCCGCATGACGGCACTCAAGATGATCAGTTCCATAACGTTCCCTGGTACTGAGGTGACAGGCCTGCAGTTCCCTGGATCTTCCTTCCAGCCTTGGCTGGACATCACATTTGCTAAGTTCCAGTCAACTGAGACCTCCCAAGTTAGCCAGGACTGCTGACTGAAAGTGGCTTGGTGAGCATTTCCGACAGTTCCCTCAGTACACTTGGGTGGATCCCATCCAGCCCCATAGACCTGTGTGTGTCTAAGTGGTGCAGCAGGTCATTGACCATTTCCCCTTAGATTACAGGGGCTTCATTCTGCTCCCCATCCTGTCTTCCAGCTCAGGGGGCTGGGTACCCTGAAAACAACTGGTCTAACAATTAAAGACAGAGGCAAAGAAGGCAGTAACAACCTCAACCTTTTCCTTAGACTTTGTCACTATGTTTTTCCCAGCATCCAATAAAGGATGCAGATTCTCCTTTGCGCTCCTTTTGTTGCTAATGTATTTACAGAAACATTTTTTATTGTCTTTTACAGCAGTAGTCAGATTAAGGTCTAATTGTACTTTGGCCCTTCCAATTTGCTTCCTGAAACATCTTTGTAGGCCTCCTGAGTTACCTGCCCCTTCTTTCAAAGGTCATAAATGCTCCTTTTTTGTCCCCTGAGTTCCAGCCAAAGCTTTTTGGGCAGCCAGGACAGTCTTCTTCCCTGCTAGCTCATCTTTCTGCACATGGGGTTGGCCTCCTCCTGCACCCTTAAGATTTCCTTCTTGAAGGATATCCGGACTTTCTGGACCCTTTTGCTATTCAAGACTGCCTCTCAAGGGATTCTGTCAACCAGGCTCCTAAATAGGCCAAAGTCTGCTCTCTGAAATTCCAGCGTGGCAGGTCTGCTGTTCCCCTCCTTACTTCTCCGAGAACTGAAAACTCTATAATTTCATGATTGTCATGCCCAACATGACCACAAGTCACATCACCCACAAGTCCTTCGTGCCTTCCCTAGTTGACTCACTTACCAGCTGTTTCAGGAAGTTACTTTCCACACATATCTCCTAGTATGCTTCCTCTCTGCTGTATTGTATTTCCAGCAGACAGCTCCTAAGTTGAAGTCCCACATAAGTACTCCTAGCTGCTTATAGAATATTTCTTCTGCCTCTTCATCCTGGTTGGGTGGTCTATAACAGACTCCCACCATGACTTCTGCCTTGTGGGCCTTTTTCCTGATACTTATTCATAAATACTCAGCCCTACTGTTACCATCCTTAAGCTCTAGACAATCAAACCACTTCCTAACATGCAGGGCTACCCCAAAGCCTCCCCTTCCTTGCTTATTCATTTTGAAGAGTTTATAGCCATCTGTTGCAGCACCTCAGCTGTGTAAACTATCCCACTATGCTTCTGTGATGGCAACTACGCCATAGTTTCCTGCTGCAAGATGGCTTCCAGCATCTCCTGTTGCCTGTGCTGTGCGCACTGGTGTAGATGAAGTTCAGTTGGGCTTTTGATTCCACCACCTCTGGGGAGGGAGAAGCTCTAATTCCTTCATAACCATTCTCAGGCACTTTGGTGGTTTCTAACACATCAAGAACCCTTGCATCTTTGCTGCCACAGGGATCTCCATTCTGTTCCTTCACTGCAACAACAAACTGAAGTACCTCACTAGCACACTGTCCCTCAAAAGTTACCCCAAGCAAGCCTGGGTTTATCCCTTTCTTCCTTCAACCTGGTTTAAACTCTAGTAGAAAAAGAGGAAAATATATCCCTGGAGTCTGTGACAGTAATTTTAGCAAATTCTGATCCCAGACTCATAAAATTCACAAGTCTTTTTCAACCACATTAATGATACAGGCAGTCATACTCCACATTCTTTATTCCTTTCTTTATTTTTATTTCTGGCATAAATGTCAGAGCCTTTCTTGTTCATTGCATTGAGTCTTTAGTAATGATGTGGGTAAATCTCCCAAAATGCTCTTTTTACCAATTAACCTGAAGTGCTTTCTTCCTAGGTCAAAGTTATTGAGGATATTTCACAAAGTACAGCTCCCACATGACTGCAAGAAACACCAAAAGCTGCATTGCAACCTTAGCTATGATCATGTTAGTTGATGGATTACCCTCCAGTGCTGTCATAGACAGTGGATAAATTCTGTACTGGCTGCTGTCACAGAGAAGCAGAAGCCGTGAGGTGGTTTTTGAACTCATCTACCTTTAACACTCACAGTTAAGCTAATTGCATTTTTCTTTTCATTGACCTAAGGGAATTAACATCTTGTTTATACTGAACATCTAACTTCAAGAAAGTTCCTTCTTCCTATACTGCTCATATACAGAAATAGTCATATATATTTTGGGAATGAATTAGTATAATTACAAATGTTATCCTTTAGTAATTTAACATTTATCTTACTCTTTTTGTGTGTTGCAAAATCCTGTGGTCTGCAGTAAAGTTCTGTATTCTCAAAATTTGCATCTTCCTAACTTGTGTGATAAACACAAATCACATTTTAGATGATTAGGCAGTAATCAAGCTATATTAATAATTATATGTAATTAGCAAATTTTAATGAACTATCAACTATTAATAAACTTTAAGCTCTTTAATAAAACAACTGTGACTTCAGACATAGCTCCACCAATCCCCATATTTCTTCTACAACTGATTTTCATTAAACCAACCTATTAGCTCCAATGATTTACATGTATAGAGAACACCAAAGACTGCATAGCTCCACAAATGTGACTTTAAAATTATAATTTTACTAGTAAAAGGTGACAGGCTTTGTAGTAACCTGAGAGTACCGGGTCTCAGTACTTGTCTGGACTTGTACTGGCCTGAGGTAAATTTAACTTCTTTTAGCTGAAGAGGCAGTCCTCTTGTGGTCAGGTGACTATTGCCTAAATTTGTTTTAGTTTTAATTTACGTCCATGCTACTGTGTGGTATAACACCTACTGCTAGTTAACAGAGAGTAAAAACAAGCAGCTACTATGCATCGAGTGAACTGACTAGGACTTTAGGATTAAAATACGTTATAGAAGAGTAGAAGTATCAGATGGCACCAGAAATCCCTGAGCATGACTGGTCACAGTGGTCAGTCATTTTTCACAAAGAAAAAAAATCTCACCTTGTTAATCAGGCAAACCCTGTTTTAAGGGTAAGAAAGAAGATATGTGGAACTGGGAAATAGTGGGGGAAAAGCTCGTAAGCAACTGTCAGGATATGTGTAAAAAGAATGCCAGGTGGCCTCAAGACAAGTGGAAGAAACCATCACAATCAGCCTCGTATTCCTCTCAGTGAAGAACTCAGGATACTGCCAGCTTATTATGACTGACCCCTTTTTTATTCTTGAGGATGACTCAAACTATTAACCTCATATCGAAAGGTAGGAGGGAGAGTGTAAATAACAGCAGGGAATAAGGTTAGACAAGAAAGTTCACATATATATAAAAATATATGTATTATACATTAAGTAATAGTGTAGGTTTTCTATACTAATTTGAAGTGTTCATATCATGAAATCTGGACTAATAAAACTATTTTTTGTGGTTTGAGTAGATTGTTAATCTACATTAAAGTCTTGGCTTTGTGTAAAACAGTGTTCTCTTTTGTCCATAACAAGATCTAGATTGCAATAAATGCCCTTGGTGAAAAAAAAAGAAATGGAAAAAACTTGCCCTTCATTCAAAAAAAAGCCAAACCCTATTATTTTCCTCATTGTTATGTAGTCATGACATTGTATTTTAAAGGGCAAAGTCAACATAGTGTCTTACTTTCCATTAATGCATGGTTGGAAGTCTTCTTGGTAAAACGCTTTGTCTGAACTCCCTGATTTGGGCATGTCTGGAGTGAGGAAAAAGACTAATAATTTTTTAAAGTTATTAATCTGTGCTGGTTCTTATGTCTAGATTTGTACCTAAGGGCTGACATTCTTCCATAGACAGCTTTGAAATGTCAGATTTTGACAAAGAGTTCACATCTTGTTGAAGAGAAAATAATATTATTTGATATGGGTTAATGGGAGAAACAGGCGTATACTCATATATTTGTATGTATCTCAATCACATAGAAGTATTTGTACTTATATGCCCACTACATATGTATTTACATTGTAAAATGATTTTTGTTTAGTCTGAAAGCAAATTTTTTTTGTGCAAGAGAAATGTTGCAATACTATATTTGGTAAAATCCAAAGAGTCTTAAAGAATATAAGAATACAAGTACATGTTAGAGACCACTTGCTTTAGACTTCTCTGCCTTCTTACCATGTGTGAATGTCATTAAGCCATACAGGAAAAAAAAACCAAAACAACAAAAAAACCCCAAACAAACAAAAAAACCCAACAACAACAACAACAAAAAAATCACAACTTCATGAGGTTTCCAGTTATTGTTTGCTAGAAGGTAAAAAGCAACAAGGCATATGCCAAAACATCAGAAAAGAGTGGTTTTTTTGAGGTTACAGTATGTAGGAAAGCAAAAACATAAAACTGAAAAGAGGCTTCCTGGCTAATCAAATCAGTCTTTTGCAATTGACAGCATCCAAGTTTTATAATTGTGTTTATGAATTTACCCATTATTTTGACTTCACATTGGTGGGCAGATGGTGCCAAAAAGCAATGGATGGCCCTTTGCCCAGGAATCTAAGGTTATTCTCACAGAGCTCTGGAGTACCAGGAAGAAGCTATTCCTTACATCATGCAGCACTGCAGGCCAGTATATAATCCATCTCCAATAGATCATATGTCTAACTCTGCAGCATAATGCAATTGTGGGTTTGGAAGTGATTTCGGAGTTTGGTGCAAGTAAAGAGAAATGAAAAGAAGCTGAAGAGCTACTTTCTCAAACATCCATTTTGTACAGCAAAACTCTCCTACACCTGCTTTTTACCCATTGTGCACAAATTAAACATAAAGTTTTCTTGGAAGAGGCATCAGAAAACACACAGAACATGTATATAGAAAAAAACACATTAAAGAGAATTTTAAGCATTTAACTTTGGCTGTTATCAAAAGTACAGCTCAGTATCATGAACTCTTTCACTCTCTCAATACAGATGTAGCACAGAAAGTAATTAAGAGAAAAATTTTTGTTTCCTTTGACATAGCTCAAATAATGCTCCAATTCAAAAAGTGTCACAAATAATAACAAATAATAATAATAATAATAATCCTTATAATTCAAAGACTGTTCTGTTGTGAGGTTTTTTGTTTTGGGGCATTTTTTGTTTGCTGTTTTTTGCTGTTGTTTTGGGTTTTTTTGCTTGGTTTGGTTTGGGGTTTTGGGTAGGTTTTTTGTTTGTTTGGGGGTTTGTTTTTTTCTTTTTTTTTTAATAAAGAATTACTTTAAAGTTTGGGACTTCTAATTCTCAGAATTAAATTATGCCTGCTGCATGTACACTTAAGAATTCATATGTTATCAAGTTTACATTACTAAATTAAGAACTTGTTTGGAGGAGTTCTGAATCAAAAAACTATATTTGAGTTAAAGATTATAACACTGTTTTTACTTATAATTGCTTTTACTTTACAAAATTTTTCAGGCTGTTTAGCTGTACATCTTACAGATATAAGCATTCACCATATGAAACTTCAATTAGCAATGATTTTCAAGATATAAAAAGGTGCCTATTATAATGGCATAGTGAGAATGTGTGGTATACGTTCATTACGTGCTGTTAATTCAATTGCTTTATCTGATCCAAAGTCACTTAGATTATATTAAATTAGCCATCTGTTTGGCTTTCACCTTGGAATGTCTGCCAGATGCTGAGTTTGTTTATAGACAATTCATTTGCAGACACAGCCTAAACAACAGGGTTGTTTGTTGGGGACTATCTCTGATGGAAGAGTTTACCTGGAAAGACAGAGTCATGCACTCCAAGCAACAAATGTTTGCTCAAAGGGGTAAAAATGCATCGAGTATTTTGTCCAGCACACTATTACACAAATTATGTTCTCTTATTAATTTCCGTAATCTCTGTCATGAACAGACTTAAATGGTTCCACAAAGCTGCATCATTCTATACAGTGCCCATTTATACATTTTATGGTTTTCTTTTTAATTAAAGTCTGGCACTAAAATTAATATCACATTTTGTTATCTACTGGGCATGGAAGCTTTTTAGTAAGTCTCCAGATAGCTTTTAAAAGTTTAATAAAAAGCTGTATGTCATTCCACAGTTGTTACTCATGGGAAAAATATTTCTTTAAGGGGATAGTCAGCTTGCTTTCTCTCTCCCCCTTTCACTCCCCCCAAAATAGTACTTGTTCTTCATCACAAAAATGATACAAAGCTGCTCAGGAAGATTCCAGCATTAGGCAACATTTAATCAAAGTGCTTTGATTGGGTTTGTTCATCAGCTATTCAAGACTAATCCCCCATAGACTACAAATCTTAGTCACTGGTCCAAATAAACAGGGTAGTATGCAATCACTGAGCAACAATCAGAAGTGGTTTATGCTTACCTGGAGAGATGTTTGATTAAATAACAGTCAGAATCCAGCCTTTAGTTGTCAAAGATACTCAACACATACTGACATCACTACTACTAGACATAGTATTATGTACTAGTGACTACTGTCAGCAGAAAAATAAGAAATTGTCTTTCGCAAGAAGCAATAAAAGGTTACTTGTATAATAAAAATAACTAATATTTGTTGTATAGAAGAACTAAACATGTTAACATATACTAAATAAAACTTTAGGGAGGTATACAAGTACTTTTACTTAGTGGTTAAGCATATTTCTAAATAACAGGGTTTATAATATTTCCTTTCCTTAAGGGAACTTTATACCACCTTTGTTTATTGCAGGTTTTTAAGCAGAGGCTTTTTTGATGTTCCTATAAAACATTTTGCTCTGATCAATGTTGAAAACAAGATAATAAACTGGATGGATTATGAACCAATCTGATTCAATATGGAAAATCCTACGGTCCAACTCTGATATTTGATTACTTGAACCCTGGTACTTATCCATTCCAGAAAAGTACTGGGATTTTGTATACTGCTGCTTCCAAAGCTTTTGAGTCAATATTCTTTACATGAACTAAATAAATGCATAAACATATGGTATGTATCTAATTGAATCAGACAGTCATTTAGGTCAGTTAAAGAAAAAGTACCTTAATAGATATTAAATGGCAGATTGCTAAGAGCAACCTAAGGAAAATTCTACCTGTACATGAGACGTTTCACCCAAGTTTGCACTGCCCATGATGCAAAGAAATTTTTTCAGCCAAGTAGGAATCTGGGTTTATGCACAGGATAATCTTGAATCTCACAGTACTTTTTCTAAAGAACAGCCTAAATACTAAATCTATACACATTCATCAGTGGTTTCTCCATCTAAACTGTATTTCATAATGTCTCTGGCAAAGAGTAATTCACAACGCGTTTTTCCATTAACCTTCTATATTTTGAAGATGCAGGAAAAGGACTGTCATTTTCTACATGGATACAAATTTGTGTCCTTTGGGTCTCCATCCATTGACTGCCAACTTCTTAGGGCAGAGTGAACCACTGACATGACAAAAAGAATGGGCAACATGAATGGATCAAACAGCGAGGATGGGTTTGCCACCAGAATACTTAAGTAAACTGGGCTGGTCAAAGAAACAGAAAACATGGTCAAAAAAATGGGAAATTCTCATTGTGAAGATGTAAGCAAATAGAGGCTTGAGCAAGAGGTCTGGTACTCTGAGAAATTTTAAGGATAAATTCTGTAAATATTAGAAAGAAAACTAGAAAGAACTGAAGACATTTTGAAATGATGCTCAAGTTAAAGGCAACACTAAAATATTATCAGACTGTGAGGAAATATTTACAAGACTATTTTTGCTAGAACTGTTTAACACTAATGTCCTTTTTTACCTTTGGAAGCTCTCATAAGATCATCAAATGCTTAAGAAAAAGATTTTATACTTAAGATATGGAATAATAACCAAATTTTTGTTTCAAGTTCATTTTTCAAAATAAAGTCAGCATTGTTGCAAAGTAAACATATGACAGATAAAATTAGAAATGTTAGAAATTAGAATTAGGAATGCTTTTTTTCCTTTTTATTTCAGTATTTTCAGGTTTTATGAGATGTCTTTCAGTATTTTTTTTTTATTCAAAAGAAAAAATTGTGTTGAAATATCAAAATTTCCCACTGGATGAAAATTCCATTTCACAATAAGCTCTGATGAGAAGTATAATGTCTATAGTCATGACTGAAGATGTGACCAGAAAGGAAGGCTTAGGAGGCAAATTAATTACAGTTTTCACTGCCAAAATAACTATTTATAGAAATAGTGCAGATTTTCATTTTATTGAAACATTCTAATTGGATATTTATACACATATATATATTTCAGTGTCATGGTTTAAGCTTAGTTGTAAATTAGAAAATCAAGAAGCCTGCTCGTTCTCCCCCCCACACCCGTCCTCCCCCCCTCCCCCCTCCCCCCCCTCTCCCCGCCCCCGGCCGGATGGGGCGACGACCGGGAAGCCTCCCACCCCCACCGGATGCGATAAG